>JAVKPL010006850.1:0-276194 GCA_032173675.1 Gastrolobium villosum
TCATTATACTCAATAACACCAAAGCAAATGACCCGTTAGAAATTAAGCTAAATACATCAAGTTTTTTATCTGAGTCTTTATCACTTAAAAAGTTGTATAAAGAGGTTAGCATCAAAGCAAAAACTTCCACAAGAGCTACCAAAAGGAAATGATTTGAGAACCGCACTTTCCTTGCAAATAACATAACACAGATGATTGTGAAACTCACCACACCGTAAAGAGAGATCTTCAAAACGTGATACTCTCCACCTTCATTTTTGGAAGACAGGCTTCGCGCGTAACATAGCATCCCAATGACACTTGACACTAATCCCACTATTCTCCATAACTTCACCTCAGTTGTCAGATTTCGGAATGGTACCCACATTTTGTTTTGTTTTTTTAGCTCTTGGATGGTGTAACAAGAGGAAAGGCGACAAAGGTTTTAACTAAGATGGAAAGAGGTCGTGCCAGATGTATCGAGTGGAAGGTATAACCATGATTCATGAAGCAAGGATTAGGTTTGGAAGTGTTCAACAATTGCGAAGTAATTTCCATTGAGGAGAGAGATTATATCATTGTTCTAGTTGGGTTATTTTGGTGCAAATGTATATTATCTTGAAGATTTGTTTCAAAGAGTTGATCATTTCATGGAAGGAGGATAATTCAACATTTTGAGATAACATAACACGTGGTCTGGATTATGACATGTGAAGCTACCTCGAAGCTTGTTTTAAACCTAATTAAGGCGATTTTCATGGAAAAGAGAACGGAATTTCCTTTTTCTTTTTCTTTTCCCTTTTTTCATTTTGTATGTTTGGTTTACTGGATGCAACATTATATTCTTGATTTATTTATTTTTTTGAATGAACATTGCACCGACATTGGACACACAGACACATAATTCTAAAAAAAAATGTCATGTTTCAAAATGTTAGGATACGTTTTGATATTAAATAATATTTTTAATATATAATTAAAATATAATTTACATTAATATGTATAGCAGCTATAATAAGTTATATAATCAATCATATATTCAAATTTCATAACATAAATATAAAGCACAAATAATTTTTTATACTTGTTAATTTTTTATGTCAAATTCCGTTGCAAAGAAAAAATTGACTTATAAATTATTTTTTCATTTTTAATTAATAAAATAAAATTTAGACCTAAAAAAAAAATTATCAAATAAGTGCCGGAGCGTTAACAGAAAAAAAAAAAAGGTTTACTATGTGTCAAAAACACATATCACAATATTGATAGCGTGTCCAACACATATTACAGACGCAGTTTAATTAAAAAAACACTTATCGGTGCTTTTTAGATGAGCACCGTTCTTGAATTAATTGTGCGGCAATGGTCCTTTTCCAGCTCGTTGGGGCTTCTAGAATATAATCTTTTTATATCCGCTTGGTGAGAATTCCTACTTGAAAGAGCCAATTCAGAAATAAACTTAACTAATAGTGCAAAATGAATTTAGAATTATAATAATATTAATTAAAAATAGTTAAATTATTATTCTTCAGTCTATAAATATTTAACCTATATGATCTCCATCCAAATTGTAATATATATAACCTTATAAGTGCCGCTAACAAGTCTATAACCAACAAAATTTTGAAATTATTACCCCCAATAAATAAATAAAATAATTTACAATTATCATTGACAACAGACAAGAAGAGCATATTAAAGATAAATTCCACATTTGTACAGTGAAGAGTAACTCTCTATTTATTTTCCCGGTAACAGCTTCATTACGTCAGGAGCTCGTGGAGAAGAAAAATAAAAATAAATAAATAAATAAAAATAAAAAATAGGATTAGAATTAGGAATATACCTTAGAATCAAACCACCTTAAACTCAAATCAAATGCATCACAGCAAGAGGGATGGCGATGTTAAGGAAATTAGTGAGGGTCCCAACAAGCAATCTCATTTGACTACTATATAAATGAGTTAGTTTTTTCTTTATAATTAGACCATGGAAAATGAGGAATACCAACTCACAGTTACGACATTGAAATTTGGTTAAAATTGATTTCATCGTTGAACCCTTACCGTCACTCATGCCGGTAGCATTCCATCCGTATTTACTGGGAAATGGCAACTCATGGATACAGTCGAGCACGTTATTGTAGTCATGCTTTAAAATGAAGCAACTGGCTAGGTGTTAATCCTTATTTCCTTCTTAATTTTTTTTTTTTTTGATATACCCAATGATTTCCCCACACTATGTAGGATGAGACTATTCCCTTTCGCAAATTGAGAAGTCAAGGTTTCTCCATTACTCACAAATTGTGTTTACCATGATTTGAATTCAAGCCCTTTAGACTCACAGCCCGATCTCCTAGACTCAGCACCAAGCCAACTGAACCACACTTTCTTAATTTCAATCCAACATCTACTATTACTATGAATTTATCATCTATCATTTAACATGATCACAAAAAATGTTCTAGACACACAACATTTTGTGGGACCCACAGCAAAAAAAAATTCTGGCACGCAAAACGAATCTCTATAACGTAACACAATCAATTTTCTTACGACATAACTCTTATAAAACCTTATTATTATATTAGTAGCTGGCATTTGCAGATTGCATATTTCAAAATGCTATCCAAAATCAAGAGGTGGCGATGCTTTATTTGCCCGTAGCTTGGCCCATAGGCGTTGTCCAGTCTATATCTGGTTTCGTAGTGATTTAATAAACAAAAGAAAATCAGTTTAGATGCGAATATCGTTGATATCTTTATCAATCAGACTAGATAAGGACAAGTGACAAGTCTACAAACTGCTGCTAACAAGTATCTACTAAAATAAATGCGCGAAATATTTGTGTTGTTCCCCTTTGGAAATATATACAATTTTTTTCACTTAATTACTATCATTTATATTTTTATCTATATACCATATTTTTCAAAGGGTAGTATCTATTTTTGCAATCATGGACCACCCAAACATTTCTCAATAAATGCGTGGAAAAGAACGGGGATGCTATGACAAATCAAACTCTTGTCTTTACATTTCCAAAAAAAGTCTTGTCTTTTACATCATAAGGTATCCTTCAACCATGAAAAAAATAAAATAAAATTTAACTGGTAGTTTCTTGAACAATACAAATAATTCACCTATTGTTTACATCCAAGTAATAAGAAGATCATCAAGTCATGTTGTTCGAGGGGTGTTTCTGAAAACAGTTTTTAAATTTAAGAACAAATAAAAATATTTATTTGTCGTGTAGTGTTCTATGAAAATTGTTCTAAAAATAATAATATCATGTTTTTAGTTTTTAGAATAGATATTAAAAAAACATCTTACAGAAGATTACCAAAAAAAAAAAAAAAAAATCTCAGAGACGTTTTAGGGCATGTTTGATTGTTATTTTTTTTTTCAAAAAAACTGTTTTATAGAATAGTTAATAAAATATGTATTTTTGGTGTTTTTTATATTTTCAAAATAAAAAGTCAAAACACAAAATAAAAAAAATTAGACATATACCCTAAATTTTATTATAAAAATTAAAAAATAATTATAATTTCTAGAATCATTTTTATAAAACAGGTATTATCAAATTATTTTTTTAAAACAAAGGCTATTTTCGAAAAGACAATTCATACGAAAGACAAATGGCTTTAGTCAAACTTTTCATACGTTTTAGCCTTTTAGGAGTGTTTGATCCAAGGCAAAATTTTACAATTGTTCTGGATGGCCCAATCACCCTGTAGGCCCAAACAGTCAAACGCCCAGTAGGTCCAAATCGTCCTAACGGGCCAGTCACTGCAGCAGCCCAACTTCTCAGGTTCGAACCCCTCACCAGCTCCACGTTAGCCCTAAGGACGGACGTGGACCCTCGCATCCACCGAGGGAACATCACTCCCAAGAGATACACCAAAATGTCTTACCTTGGGACATTAATCACCAAAGGCAATCGCCACAAGCATCACAAAGGGAAACTCTCCCTTTGCCCAATGCTGGCATCGCCAGTGGCAGAGGGCGCAGCGCTGCCACCACGTCAACGCCTAAACCGCCCAACACTGCTACCATAGGAGTGTATCCCAAGGAGAGTTGACCATCCTCTCTGATCTGTCTGCACCATGATCACTATAAATAGCCCCCAGGGGCACAACTGAGAGCATGTTATGTATCGTTATTTAGCCTATTACTTGAATTCTCTTATAGCTTTATACTTGTATTGATTATCTGCTTATACTTGGGATAATATCTTGTGGCCTGGTCATTACCAAAGTCATAGGCGTCGCCCATACAGTGATCATACACCCTATAAGGGAACATGGTGGGCTTATAGATTCCAACGGTACAAGAATCGTGGAAAATTGCGATTGAGAATGTTATATTTTTGGGTAAAGTGTGTGTCATAAAGATGTAAAATTGAGTCATTTTAAGAGAGAAAAAGATATAGATATAACAGGAGAGAGTTGACAAAAAAAAATAAAGGTGCGGATCCAACCTCTTTGTGAGAGTGAAATGATATAAGTTATATCATTTAAAATGATAAATACCTTTCCCTATATTTTTTCACGTTTGGAAAAAGGAAGAGTAAATTTTTTTTTTTCATGAATCTTGCTTTATCGAGATTTTAAGACGTAAACAAAAATCTCATCGAGTAATCGCACCCCATAACTGTTACTCTAGAAACCCCACATGCTGGGAAAATGTTTACCAAGTATTCAGACAAAATATTCTGGGTAGTTATCTTTGCCACCAACCAGTGGCGGAGCGAGGCTCTAATTTGAATCTGAGTCAAAAAGATATACGTTTATTTTTTATTTTTAATTTTAGTTAGTTTATATAATAATATATTTAAATTTCAATAAATACATATCCTCTGAGTAGATAATATCAAGAAGAATTGTAATATTATTAAATATTTCTTAATTTTACTAAAAATGTTAATCTGGGCCTAAATCAACTTTACATTACATGTAACTCTGCTACCCCGATCTATCGCATAGGAGCCATGCTTCTAATATTCGCGCAATAGGCGCCTTAGTGTAACGCCTCATCTCCTCGGGATGCTCAGCAACTGGGCCCTAATGGGCATACAGTCAATCAAAGTATGAAAGTCGTAGTTCGCCACTAAAGAGGTCAGTGCCATCAATGGGCACATTACTGAAAATCTGCTCACACTCAGCCGACCAATCCAATGTTGTACGTTTGGTAACTACTTGCCCGTCAGTAGGCAATCCCAGTTTAGCCTCTACATCCTGTAATGTAATGGTCATCTTTCCCTGCGTCATGTGAAAGATGTGTCTCTGGTCTCCACCACTCGACCATAGCAATGATAAGGGTGGAATCAATCTGAAATATATAACACAATTATCAATTCCTATGTAAACAATTCACTAATTTATAAAGATTAGTGTAAACACAATATAATACATTACATTCTAAAATACATACCTGAATATGACGCAAGCGTGCCACATGTATGAAAACCGCCTATGTAAGGTACTCAGCAACCATGTGTGGAACATAATCATGAGGGGATCCCCCTGCAGTTTAAAGCGCCAAGTCTTCAGCGCTCGAATCTTATCCTCGTTTCACATGGTATGTGAAACGTGCGTGCACTGCATCCTATTAGGTCACACCCCACATAAGGTGTCTCTCTTTTGTCTCTCTTATAGGTCACGCCTTATGGTCAGCGTGACTAATCACATCCTATTTTGAGCATGATCAAGTGCAATAATTCCATTTTTAATTTCAAGACAGTTATATTTTCATAAATAACAATATTTTAATTTTTTTTTTCCCGACAAAATTATGCATCCCACCAATTTTTACCGGTCTTTGATTCCAAACGAAGACCAACAAAATCATTCTCTTATATTCTTGTTTTCCTATTTTTGCAATAATTAAATTAGCTGGAAGTCCAGTCAAAAGTCAAAAGACCTAACAACTTTGGAAATATCAAGTTCCGAGTTCCAGAAGGCAAAGAAAAAACAAAGCTAGCTGCAAGTTGCAACGACTCTGAATCAAAGAAACCGCTTTCCACGTTCACTCTCAACTTTATCTTCTTCTCCGGGTCCTTGCCATCAATCTCCGCGTAGCTTCCACATTTTACCAACTCTGCCCTCCTCTTATTCCACAAACCGCGTCTCTCAGGTGGTGTTTGGTTGGGAGGGATTTTGGAGGATGTCTATCTTTCTCAAGTATGGCTTTTAGAAACACCATGTTTGTTTCAACATATTTCTCCAAAAACCCATCTATCCAGGAAGTATGGATTTATGAGAAACATAGATATCCGCACTATTCAAAAACCCAATTTGAAGGTGGGATTTTCGGAAAACCGGTTATCTCACCTTTAATGCACTGTTGATTTCATAAAACTACCTAATTTTCCCAGTAAAATTTTTCCCCACCAAACAACTTTTTTTTACATTTTTCTATCTATTTCACTTTATCCATCTTTCCAATCATTTCTCTATCTATTACATTTCCCTACTATTCTAAAAAAATTTCCCATACCAAACACCCCCTCAAGGGTTATATCCGTCATTCCATTATTCTCTTGTCCTTCTTCTTCGCACCCTTTTGAGTACAAGTGATGCAGAGTTAACTAGCTAGCTTTCGCTGAAAATGGCTGAAAACGGCGAAGAGAAATTACTGGCTGTGGCGCGGCACATAGCGAAAACGCTTGGTCACAATAACAACATGGCTGATGATATTCTTCAAATATTCTCCAACTTCGATGGAAGGTTCTCGAAGGAGAACCTGTCAGAGAAGGTTGCAGATGCTGATCCCAGGGCCTGCGCCGTACTGGATCACTCCCTCAAGTCACTTGACCTACGGATCTCTCACTACGTCTCCTCCGACCGCCCTATCTGGGCGGATTCCGCAGACGCCGCTGCCTTCCTCGACGCCGTCGACGACCTCATCGCCACTGTCTCCGAGTGGAACCACCTTGCCTCCGACAAGGCCGTCGCCGCGTGCCTTGTCCGCGCCGAGGACATGCTCCAGCACGCCATGTTCCGCCTCGAGGATGAGTTCCGATCCCTCATGGAGCGCGGTGGCGAGTCGTTCGACCTAACTCGGCCATACCGGAACGGCGAGTCAACGGAGAACTTACCGTTTGACTCGGAGGAAGAGGATGAAGAACTTGACGAAGAAGCCAGGAACGGAGGAGGAGAAGCGGAGGAATTGATTCCTGTGGCGTTGCCGGTCACCGACTACGACATCGTGATCGATGCGCTTCCGTCGGGGACGATCAACGACCTTCACGAGATCGCAAAGCGCATGGTTGCAGGAGGGTTCGGGAAGGAGTGCTCGCACGTGTACAGCAGTTGCCGAAGGGAGTTCTTGGAGGAAAGCCTCTCGAGATTAGGGTTACAGAAGCTCAGCATCGAGGACGTTCACAAGATGCCATGGCAGGAACTCGAAGACGAGATTGAAAGATGGATTAAGGCTTCCAACGTCTCTCTCAAGATACTATTCCCCAGCGAGCGGCGACTCTGCGACCGCGTATTCTTCGGGTTCTCTTCTGCTGCTGACTTCTCTTTCATGGAGGTTTGCAGGGGATCGACAATTCAGTTGCTGAATTTCGCCGATGCTGTCGCGATTGGGAGCCGTTCGCCGGAGCGATTGTTCAAAATCCTTGATGTGTTCGAGACATTGCGTGACTTAATTCCTGAATTTGAGTCTCTGTTTTGTGATCAGTACAGTATGTCGCTCAGGAACGAAGCAATCACAATTTGGAAGAGGTTGGGGGAAGCAATCAGAGGAATTTTCATGGAGTTGGAGAATCTGATTCGCCGTGATCCGGCAAAGTCGGCGGTTCCCGGTGGTGGACTTCATCCAATTACTCGCTACGTGATGAACTACCTTCGTGCCGCTTGCCGGTCACGGCAGGCCCTGGAGCAAGTGTTTGAAGACTATGGGTTTCCGTTGAGAGAATACCCCAAGCTTGATGATAGAGTTCCGTCCTCTTCTTCTCTGTCAGTGCAAATGGATTGGATAATGGAGCTTTTGGAGAGCAATTTGGAAGCAAAATCCAAAATCTACAAAGACCCTGCTTTGTGCTATGTTTTCTTGATGAATAATGGCAGGTACATAGTTCAGAAGACCAAAGATAGTGAATTGGGAACCCTTTTGGGCGATGATTGGATCCGAAAACACACTGCAAAAGTTAGGCAATACCATGTGCATTATCAAAGAAGCTCATGGAATAAGGTGTTGGGGTTTCTGAAGCCTGACAGCAATGGATCAGTGCCGCCTAATGTCGCAGCTAAGTCTATGAGAGAGAAGCTCAAGTCGTTTAACATGCTGTTTGAGGAAATATGCAGGGTTCAGTCTTCATGGTTTGTCTATGATGAACAGCTTAGGGAAGAGATAAGAATTTCCCTTGAGAAAATTTTGTTGCCGGCTTATGGAAACTTCATTGGGAGGTTCCGGAGTTTTCCAGAACTTGGTAAGCATGCTGATAAGTATATTAAGTTTGGAACGGAGGACATTGAAGCACGACTCAATGATTTGTTTCGGGGAAGCACTGGATCAAGTGCTGGCCGAAAGTGAAGGTAAAGCTGCTATTTTTTGTGTGTATGTATTTGTAGTGCAATTAGAAATTTAGAATACAGAGTTTTTGTTATCAAAACGTTTGTTGTAAGAGATTTGTAGCCTTGTGGTATAAATACCTCTGTGTTGTACTATATGTATTCTGATAAAAATTATGGAAAATCGAAAAGGATTTTGAAGTTAATAGCCATTTTAGTGACGAAATTAACATTATTGTTGTAACATTGAGGTGTTTCTTTTGGTTATTCCTTCTAACTGTTCCATTTGCAGTGCTTAGAATAGTTTCAAAGACTGGGAGTTTCCTGAATCAAGGAATTTAGTATGTTTTGTCTTTTAATGTATGTATTTTTCCTGTTTTTGGTTTTTATGTTTTAGAATTGCTTGGTTTAAGTCCAAGTCCCTTCAAGGATTGGGATTCTTGTTTCATTCGTAGAAGATTCATTTGTATTTTATTGAAAAAGACTGGAGATAATGGGTTGTTCTCTAACTAATTAGGGATTTTTGGTTGATGGAATTAGATCGGGACCAGCCAACATTTTCTTTTTCATCTTTTGCTTTTGTTTGATAATAGCTAAAGAGAGACAAAGGTGAGTCAATTAATTAATTCTAGAAGGGGGGTTTGATGCAGTGTGACTTTATTGGAAGGAAGACATAAAGCACTGTCCCCGCATTCCGTCTCTCGATGATCTCGTTTGTTTATTTCTTCAATCCAAATACCGAAGGTGGAACAGAGAACCCCGTAACTGATTTTCAATTTTTTTGAGGAACTGCTAACTACTCAAAAATAATATTTAATATATGTAAATTCAACTGTTATATTGAAAGTGTTCTTAGTTATGGTTTTCCAGCTTTTTCTCAACTTCGATTTAGTTCAAGTCAAGTAGCGCTGTTGACAAATTGTAGCATTTTTTTTTTTTTTTTTTTGGTGAGCACAAATTGTAGCATTTATTTGAAGTTATCTTGAATATATATATTAACTTAATTTCTAAGAGTATTAACAATGAGTTTGGATAGAAGAAATCGCACTAAATACATAAAAGAATAAGAAGCGTAAAAGTATAAATGATTCAAGACTAAACTATAGGAGGTTTTTGAACTTCTTCACAATAAATTGAGTAACGAGTAACGACAATGTCATACTAAAAGATTAGAATGTGTCATTGCGTGTGTCCCGTCCCAAAGACTCAAATGGATGCGTACTAGGATCCAAGTGATTGCTTCTGCAACAACAATGGTGTAAAGGTGCATCAAAATGATAAATAAAAAAAGAGGATGCTGAACTCTAAGATAAACATTCCTAAGTTATTGAAATCGATTCCTCACAAATGGCCACTAATTATGTTGCTGGTATCATTCAACAGTTTATGATTTGTAATATATCGGAATAGTGACCAATTTCTCACTTTTCAAAAATAAAATTGTCAAAATGCCATAATTTCCCGAAGTACCACATGTATAAGTTCGTTATAGTAAATAGTGAAGTTTGTTTATTGATGTGACATATTTTTGGACCTAATTCATTATTGATAATAACAAATTATGTGAAATATCAGTCAGCTTTGAATAATGTTATGACATGTGTCAATCTCGTATAAATTCACTAGACTGACTAGCGAACTAGGTAAAAGTAATGTCACGCTTTGGATGAAATAAAATGTTTAATGAAAAGATAGAATGAAAAAAACAAAAAGTTGAATGAAAAAAGCTTTGGAAAAGAAAGAGAGAGAAAGTGCAAATAAAGTGAATTTGTATGAATGCAATGTTACCAACACACATAGTTCGCTAGGGTGCATCGCGAACTAGGTGTTCATGTAGTTAGCTATTATGAGTAGCGAATTAGGTCTAGAAACATTCCACGTCAGTAAATAAAGTTCGCTACTTGATGCAGCGAACTTATATGCATGACACCTTGGAGAATTTCATTATTTACGTGGCATTTCGATAATTTTTTTTTTTAAATGTGACAAATTGATAACTATTCTCTGTTCCTAATATATCATTGTAGGGAAAAATGTTTGTCCTTTTAAATGACATAATTTATATCTTTTCACTCTTACGAAGAGTTGCACCCACATTTTTATATTTTTTTGTCCACTCTCTCTCCTCCTTTATCTATCTCTTTCCCTCACTGACACAACTTTATATCCTTATAATGATACACACTTTTTCCATCATTGTATGTTTTCTCAAGAACTTACATTTCCATTATTTTATTTTTATTTTTCATGTTTTAGATTGGTTTGGTTCAAGTACAATTCCAAGTTGTTAACAGGGAATAGATATTTTGTTTTAAGAGATCTATTTATCTCGTATTGCCTGAGATAATTGTCAAGCATCGTTTAAATCAGAAAAAGCTATGGAGAGTCGTGGGATTTATGTCAAGCATCGTTGGACTTCTCTGCTATGCATTGAGCTCCTCATTCAAACATGTATTTCGAGAGTGGAACTTCCTCAAGATCATCATTTACACAGTGGTAAGTCTCATAATCAGCAGCATGATGTTATTTTTGAAGAAATGGAAACTTTCGAGGAGTTTCTTACAGAAAGCTCATGTGGGTGTTCTGGCTTTGTTGCTCACCTCTTTGTACTCGTTTGAAATTGATAAAGCCGTGAATGGAAAACCAGACCTATTAAGTCTTATTTCGAGTGCAGCCTTTGCTTTAATGTCTTTGTGCCTGTCAAAACAGATTAACCTTGGGTTTGAAACGGATCTCCTCAATTTCTTCCTTGGATGTCTAACTGTTCAACTCATGAAGATCAACTTGATTCTCTGTATCCTTGCAGCCATATTCAGCTATTCCCTCATGGTTCTTTATTCCAAATTGGGTTCTCAATCAGAGATTGGAACTCTAGAAATGGATAATCATGCGATTGTAGAAATTGATGCTGCGGATGGAGTAGAAAGAGGAGGTGATGACAATAGAAGTAAAATCCAATTTGATCATGCCAATGGCAGCCAACAAATTGAGGGGTTAAGAAGAAGGCAAGATGATGGGTACAATTGGAGAAAATATGAAGAGAAACAAGTGAGAATAAGTGAAAATAAGAGAAGCTACTACAAATGCACACACCCCAATTGCTCTGTGAAGAAAAAGGTTGAAAGAGATGTAAATGGGCAAATTATTGAGATACTCTACGAGGGTACCCATGTCCATTGTAAGCCTGAGCATACAGTGAAGAGGAACTCATCATTTGAATATCTTTATTCACTTCTACCTTCAGAGCCTGTCCTCACTGACATGCCAGATCAATCATTTCCCTCCCATGGCAGTGGACAATTGGATTATGATGCAACATCTGAGAAACCCTCAGTATCAATATCAACTGTCGAACTTTTTTTATTTTATATTTTATTTTAGTTGGTTCCCTGAAGAACACTGATATAGAAGTTTGGAACAATTGAGTTGTTTTAAGGGAAGTAGTGGATTGGCTAGTTGCGGAAAGGGAAGCTATGATTGTTTCCTTCTTAAAATGTGGGCCACAAAATGTTATGTGTGTAGGAAAGTTTGTTAGTGTCATGTTAAATGAAAAATATAAATCCCTTGTTTTATAGTAGAGAATGCACAAAGTAGTTATGTAGATCCCGAAACCATCCAGAATAGTATAATTGCACTTAGTATCGTAATTTATGCAATTTAACGCATTGCACCCTTCTTTAATATTCTTTAGCACTTTAATAGAGTTAAGTTTTAATAATTAACATGTCAAAAGTTAGCTTTTACTATCTACTTTTTTTTCTCCCTCCTTATTTCTACGCCATCTTTTAAGAACTTCCAACAAATACTTGATCTTGCTCGATGGCTTTGATTGATAGCTTTGGTTAGGAAGTTACGTAGAGCAGAGTTCAACCTAGATGGATGAGTATCATTGTCAATTCATCTAAAACTGATAAAGTACAAGAACTCAAAGTAGACTAGTACCCAAAACTACATGAACTTAAAGTTACTTTCAGCATTGGTAAAACACATCCAAAGGAACAAGTTGTCTAGCCCTTCATATGAGGATTGAGACCCAATGAGATAACTTGGACTAGGCTTCTACCCTTTTTCAGGTAGTAGGCTTATAATGGAGTATATCAATTTACAGCATAGCACTCAAACACATCATTTAAATTAGTGCAGATAATTGAATTTTATTTAACTTTTTATTTTTGTCTCTTTGCATCACTTACACAGAAACAAATTTGTCACATTTTAAATATGTAAATAATGTGACTCGCACCTTACTTAAAAAATATATTATCCATATGAAATTGGAACTTGGGCAGGACTTCCACTTCTATGTGCTTAGTAAAATACTGATAGGCTGCTTCGGTTGGATGGACACTGTCCCAAAATACAAATTTTGAAGCGTCATCACATGTTGGTGTGATTGCATTACACAACGGAACTAGTTCAAATAAGTCAGTCCCACAACAACCTCTATTCGTTTCCTTGAAACGTATTTAAGAAAATGCCAGATGAGTACAAAAGAAATATTACAACAAAAATTTCTCTGTTTTTTGAATAAAAACGTGCATGAACTTCCATTTTTATGGATAGAGCGTTTGAAATGTTAAAACAAATTTAAAGAAGGATTTTGTTAGTTTTTTACAGCATATTTAAAATTGAGGAAAATTGTATGTATATTTTAAAGGAAAAATTGTAAGTATATTTTAAAGTTAGAAAGTGTTTGTCATTTTAAATGACATAAAATTATGTCATTTTAAGAGAGAAATAGACGCAAAATAATATTTTTTATTTAAAATTTAAATTAAAAAAACCACCTACTTTCTCCCTGAATGATTTCTATTTCTTGTGTCTATCTCTCTCTTAAAATGACAAACATCAAACCCTATTTTAAAACATAAGAGTAAGGTTCAAAGTCAAATATAATTTAAGGGATAGAATGTTTTGACACCGCTGTCAAAATTTGAAATTTGACACCAAATCTTAACTGTTGATTTCCGCCAATCAACGGTTATCATTTATTGGAATCAAAATTATTAATTAATTATGGGATTTACTAATGTCATGTTACATGAGATAATATTCTCATATGGGTGACACAAATATGTGGGGTCCACAATGTAAAAAGAAAGGGCTTTATTAATTTCATACAATAGTAGAGAAGTCTCTTATGCAATAGAGATAATCATGTGTGGGACCCATCCACTATAGAAAAAGAAAAATAGAATAAAAAGGTAACACGAAAATCGATGTATGTGTAGGAGAGAAAAGTTCTCTCCCATAACATAAGAATATATTTTCCCAAAAAGAAAAAGAAAAAATTGGCACGAAATTCTTTGAATGTATGACATAAGATAACTCTCTTATGTAACATAATACTATTATTTCTCATTAATTATTAACTTCCAATAAATAATAACCGTTGATTGGCAAAAATAAACGGTTAGAATTTGATGTTAAATTTTAAAAATTGACACCGCTGTCAAATGATGGTATAATATATTTAATGCTAAAATATTTAATTAAATGACTCCAACCACACAACTGGGCCAATGAATATAACATATTCTGTTTACATTTCTCACCGTATTTTTTAGGTTGATTCATAAGGTTCATCAATGGGTCATAAACGTCTGTATAAACAACTCTGCTTCCCGGAAGCATTGCCTGTATTTGAAGTAATCGCTTTTCCAGTTTTCGATTGTAGAGCTCGGAATCTGAATTCTCATCCTCTACACATTTCCTATCCATTACAAACTTGGCTGTTATTTGAATGGGGATGCAACCAATGGGAGGAAGCCCAGCGACGGCAAATTTTCTGCATCCAAGGTCGTATAGTTCCTACAATTTTATACAAAAAATGTAAAGTGGAAATTACCACCTTAATTACTAACCGTTGATTTTGTGAATCACAGGTCCTCTAATGGTGTTTCTCTCAAACACTCAAACACACAAAACGAGTCTCTGAATATACCTCTTTCTATTACTGTGTATGCCAAGCCACTTTACAATGGTTTACATGGTGCTATTTAAAAGCATTAGCAGAAACTGATAACTAACTTAGGAAAACTAAACAATAAAGACTACTTCACAGAAACTCTAAACTCATTAATGACCACTAACAAATTCCTATGAACGCACCCCTTCACCAAACGACTCTTCAATTTTCTATTTTTTCTTTAATTAAATAAAGTTTAAACCAACAAAACTCCCCCTTAAACTTTAATATCTCTACCGTCCTTCATTCCCATCTTCTTTTTGCAATTCTCAAACAATAACGTCGGCAGAGGTTTTGTGAAAATATCTCCAACTTGATCTCGGCTTGCAACATGAGTGAGCTCCACCTTTCCTTCTTTGACTTGATCTCGGATGAAATGAAACCTGACATCAATATGCTTACTTCTTTCGTGGTTGACCGGGTTCTTTGCTAACTCGATCGCAGATTTGTTGTCAACTCGGATTTCAGTTGAACCGACTTGCTCTTGCTCCAACTTGCTCAATAAATTTCTCAGCCAAATTGCATGACAAACGCACCAGGAAGCAGCAACGTACTCGGCTTCGCATGTAGATAAAGTCACAATAGGTTCCTTCTTTGACACCCACGTGAATGCCGTGTTTCCCATGAAAAATACATAGCCAGCCGTGCTCTTCCTGTCATCAACATCTCCGCACCAATCACTATCCGAATATCCTGTCAGTTTGTACCTGTCCGACTTCGAGTAATGAAGTCCTTGTGAGATTGTTCCATGAACATATCTTAAAACTCTCTTTGCCGCCTTCCAATGAGTATAGCTCGGCTCTTCCATAAATCGGCTTATTATTCCAACACTCAGACACAGATCCGGTCTCGTACATGTCAAGTATCTCAGACTTCCAACTAAACTTCGATAAACTCTCGGATCTACCTTTTCACCTCCATCATATCTTGAAAGTTTAACACCGGGTTCCATAGGAGTTGAAACCGGGTTGCAATTACTCATTTTAAATTTCTCTAAAATTCCTTTTGCATAGGCTTCCTGAGAAACAAAAATCCCAGATTTGTCTTGTCTGACCTCCAAACCAAGAAAATATTTCATTAGACCGAGATCCGTCATCTCGAACTCCTTTGTCATTTTATTCTTGAAATCTTGAATCATCTCTTCATCATTACCCAAGAAAATCAGATCATCAACATATAGAGCAACAAGTAGAATTTTACTTTCCTTTTTCTTCACATAGAGTGCATGTTCATACGGACATTGTTCAAATCCATCTTTCTTGAAGTAATTGTCAATTCTTGTGTTCCAGGCTCTTGGGGCCTGCTTCAACCCATACAGAGCTTTCTTCAGTCTCAACACTTTCCTCTCTTGTCCTGCTTTCATGAATCCCGGAGGTTGTTCCAGATACACCTCCTCTTCGAGTACTCCATTTAAGAATGCCGACTTCACATCCATCTGATAGATCGGCCATCCGAACTGGGCTGCTTGAGAAATTAACAGCCTGATAGTCTCCATTCTTGCTACGGGTGCGAACACCTCGTCATAGTCAATGCCGGCTTTCTGTCTATACCCTTTCGCCACTAGCCGGGCTTTATATCTTTCGATCTCCCCCTTAGCATTCATTTTCTTTTTATACACCCATTTCACACCAATGGGCCGACTTCCTTTGGGTAGCTCGGCTAACTCCCACGTCTTGTTCTTTTCTATTGCTTTAATTTCCTCTTCCATGGCTGATTGCCACTTCACATTTCGAATTGCTTCTTCAAAACTCACTTCCTCAGAGTCTGCTAACAAACATACCAGGTGTGCTTCACTGGTGGAATCATACAGATCTTGTAGACTCCTCATCCTTGGTTGTCTCAATTCTTCTTCACTGTCAGAAACTTCTGAATTTGCAGGGATATAGGTCGAAGGTTGTTTGACCTCAATAGATCTATTTCCGGGATCCACATTGGATGGACTGTTCCAGTCCCAAGCATCTTCTTCATTCACTTTCACATCTCGGCTAACCAGCACCTTTTTACTAACGGGATCCAACAACTTGTATCCCTTCATCTTCTCATCATAACCAATAAACACAAATTTCTTACTCTTATCATCTAGTTTTGTCCTCAACTGATCCGGAATGTGTGCATAAGCAACACTCCCAAAGACTCTAAAATGACCCACTGAGGGCTTCAATCCGCTCCATGCTTCTTGCAGAGTCTTGTCATTCAAATTTGAATGTGCACATCTGTTTTGTACATACACTGCACATTGTACAGCTTCTCCCCAGAACTCTTTTGGCATGTTTTTTGTTTTTAACATAGATCGGAGCATATCCAGGATAGTCCGGTTCTTTCTTTCAGCTACTCCATTTTGCTGGGGCGAGTACGGTGCGGTCAGGAACCGCCTTATCCCATGTTCTTCACAGTATTTCTTGAAAGCTGTTGACACGTACTCCCCACCTCGGTCTGAACGGACCGACTTGATGTACCTCCCAGTACCATTTTCTATCATCACTTTAAAATTCCTAAATGCCTCTAGCACCTCGGATTTTTCTTTCAAAAAATACACCCAAGTCTTTCGACTAAAATCATCAATAAACGTGACAAAATACTTCTTGCCACTGAATGACCCTGGAGTAATTGGTCCACACAGGTCGGTATGAATTAATTCCAGAGGCTGCCTAGCTCGGTATCTCGCCATCCTTTGGAATGGGCTCCTCGCATGTTTTCCCAATACGCAGTCTTCACAAAAATTTCCTTCAGAGTTAAGCTTTGGCAGTCCCACCACCATGTTCTTCTTCATCATCTCGGTCAGACCACCATAATGAAGGTGTCCAAACCGTCGATGCCACAATGACATTTTATCTTCTACCTCGGCTTGCAGACAGCCGACCTCCATACTCCTCAGACTCAGCTTGTACATTCTATTTTTCTCCATCTGAACTCGGGCTATCAGACGCTCTTGTTTGTCTTTTAACAAGAGGACTCGGTCTGTCATTAGAACCGAGTAGCCTTTCTCCATCAATTGTCCAATGCTCAGAATATTGCTTTTGAGCTCAGGCACGTAATATACGTCCCGAATTGTACCAATTCGTCCATCTCTTTGCAAGAAACAGATTGTACCTCGGCCTTTTACATCAATTTTGGATGCGTCTCCAAAAGAGACATGTCCTGCTTCCACCGTTCTCAATTCTTTGAACAAATGTTTGTAACCACACATGTGATTACTGGCACCAGTATCCAGGTACCACTCCGACTCAACCTTCGAGCTAGTTTCACCATGAGCTAACATCAGAACTCCATCTTTCATTTCTCCTTCTGCAGTGAAGTTTGAAGCCTCATCAATTCTTCTTTCATCTCGGCAGTCCTTAGCGAAATGCCCAACTCGGCCACAGTTGTAACACTTGTCCGAGTTGCAATCTCTTGAATAATGTCCATACTTTCCACATTTGTAACATTCCATGTTTGATTGGTTTGTCCATTGGCCTCTTCCACCTCGACCACGTCCTCTACCTCTCCAATTTTGCTGACTCGTCTCAGCTCTTTCTTCGTGTTTCACTTCCTGACCTCGGCCACGACCTTCTCGGCCATTTCCACGTCCACGTCCACGTCCACGACCACGACCTCTACCTCGGACATTCTGAGAGTAGAGTGCCTTTTCATCCTTGATATTTGCTTTTGACTGAAGTGCTTGCTCCAGTGTCTCTTCTTTCTTCTTTTTCTTGCGCTGTTCATGTGCCTCAAGAGAACCTGCTAGCTCTTCAACAGAAAGCGTAGCTAAGTCCTTAGACTCTTCAATTGCACATACCACGTTCTCAAAGTCGTCTGTCAACGACCTCAGAATTTTTTCAACGATTCTGGAGTCGGTCAGCACCTCTCCATTTCGTTTCAACTGGTTCACCACGGTTTGAACCCGGATGATGAAGTCCGACACTCCTTCGGTTTCCTTCATCTTCATCCCCTCCAACTCTCCTCTTAGAGTTTGAAGTCGGACCTGCTTTACACGGTCCGCGCCTTTGTAAGTTGTCTCCAATATATCCCAGGCTTCCTTTGCCGTCGTCGCATCTCCAATTTTTTCAAGACCACCGCTTCCTTCAACAGCTTGAAACATCATAAATAGTGCCGCTGCATCCTTTGATCTCAACACACTCAATTGCTTGAGTTGATTTGCTGAATATCCTTCCGTTGTATCAGGTTCTACGAACCCGTTTTGCACCAACCCCCAACTATCATAAGCTCGTAGAAGGGCCTTCATTTGGATACTCCAGTTTTCATAATTCACCTTTGTCAGGCGGGGCACTGGCAGACTATTACTCATATTTTCCATTGGCTAAAGCTTTGATACCAATTTGTGAATCACAGGTCCTCTAATGGTGTTTCTCTCAAACACTCAAACACACAAAACGAGTCTCTGAATATACCTCTTTCTATTACTGTGTATGCCAAGCCACTTTACAATGGTTTACATGGTGCTATTTAAAAGCATTAGCAGAAACTGATAACTAACTTAGGAAAACTAAACAATAAAGACTACTTCACAGAAACTCTAAACTCATTAATGACCACTAACAAATTCCTATGAACGCACCCCTTCACCAAACGACTCTTCAATTTTCTATTTTTTCTTTAATTAAATAAAGTTTAAACCAACAGATTTGTGATTTGTGAATGAATAGCCGAAACCTTTCATATGATATATAGTCAAAACAAGAGATGAGAAGTTTCCATTAATTATAATGAATAAGACGAGACCATTATTGGTTTCTGCTAACTCACCGATATGTACGCATTGGTTGTTTATCTGAAAGAAAGAAAAAACATGTATAAACACAACTCTAAAAACCAATTTGACCTAAATGTTTAAGCTATTGTAAGGTTATATTAATGGTTTTAAATATTTTTAACACAGACAAATTATTAGTGTTAGTGGTGGACCCAGAAAAATAAACTCATGTCCGCATATTTAGTGGCAGGGATTTGGGGTAGCGTCCCCGAATTTTTTTTTTATATATAATTTTCACGTGGAGTAGTTGACTTATCAATGGAGAAACTTTTTCCACCAAAACCAGCTCACCCTGATTTGTCATAAGCAGCCCAGTGATTTTGCAGACAAATACTTAGCAAGTCCTGACTAAGAATGTTGAAAAAAAAAAAAAAGGAAAAACATATAGACTGAATAGCAATTCTAGGCTGATAAAAACTTAAACTAGTGAATCAAATAAACAGAGAGAGAAGGTTAGAAGAAAGGAAAAGTCTCTATGAAATTGTAGTTGAGATTGAGATTGATGTTTCTCTTGATCCACTGTCTTGTCTCAATCAATCGAATTCACAACAGCAGACACAAAGAGAGAGAATGGGAGAGATAGTGTGCGGAGGTTGTTTCAAACTAATTTTTTTTAAGATTTTTTTTTTCAAATATTCAAGTCTGCAAATGCGGTCACATGCGCCTACTTGGATCCGCCCCTTATTAGTGCTACCGTTTTTCCAGATGTGGAAAACTTGGTAAAAAAAAAAATTTAAAAGGGGAAGAAATTTTCCATATTTGAAAAAAGAAGTACTCACTTGGATACTCTCGTAGCACTAAAGATTTATCCATATATTTAATTTGTTATTAATTAAACGGGGACATTGATGATGGAACCCGTGACACCAAATAATATAATAATAAAAAAAAGACATCTATTTACCTTAAGGAAATTTTGAAGCCTATTCTGCAGATAATCTTGGTATTCTGATATGTTGAATTCCAACTTTCTAGTCGGAATGTCATAAAAATTGAAAACGATGTCATTAGTTCCAGCACTAATAATAACCAGAGCATCTCTAAGGATTCGTTTAGCTTCATTTTCCCTAGCAATGCTTTTGAGCTTTGCTACGTAAACTTTGAAGTATTCAATTTGCTTGGACACTGATATGGCACCAGATAGGACCGTAGTCAAATCATCAAAACCTGAAGCGGCAGATGCGAAGTTAACACCTGTTAGAAGATCTTCTTTTGATAGGTTTGGATCCAAGAAAGGAGGGACAGTATCTTTGAGCTTCAATACAGAGGCAAGCAAGTCAGGAACCAATTTTCCATTAGAGAATCTACCAGTTGGCACATGACCAGGGAAATCCCTACCATAAGGCAAATGATTTCCCTTGGCCACAGTCAGGATATAGTTGTTATTGCCTGTGTCTACGGTCGAATCACCAAAGACTAAAATGGATGAAAACTTGAGTCTCATCGAGTTATTGTTTGTAGCAACAACAATGGTGCAAAGGAGCATCAAAATGATGAAGGGGATTGTATAAACCATCGCTAGCACCCTTTTCAGTTGGTATAAGATAAGGCTTTAGTTACTATATATAACGCATATAAGAGACGTGTTAATTTCTTTAATTTGAGCTTAAATTTGTAAATTACAAGAGAATTTTACTTAAGAAATCAAAACTTGAGAAAGATGCCAAGACAAACATTTTAGGTGAGCGAAAACAACATGAAGGGATTTTCCGTAATTTGATTGAGATTAGTGTTTAAAGGAAAAGTGAAGAGGGAGAAAATTATATTTGAAGATAGCAATCCTACCGTGTAGAGGTGAGGCCAAGTTAGATGTTACAATAAAGCCCAGATTTAGCCCAAGTGTAAGGAAATTTCTTGCTTAGCCAATAGCCATTTCGTAAAGATTCCCGGCCCAAAATAATTAAAATCGAGATCTTACATAAAATTGGAATGAAATTAAAAATCATAAAATGAAAAATCATAAAAAATAATAAAAACGTAAAAGTATTTGGAATATTAAATGAAAAAAAATCATAAAAATATAAAATGATAATTATAAATCGAGAAGACCTTGAACAACTCATACTCTATGCGATGGGATTGGATTCATGCTTATATAAGTAGATTATCTAGCATCAGATAAACGAATTTCGTAAAGGGATGGGATTGGATTCACCCTTTGTAAGAAAAACGAATTTTACAACTCAATAACACACATTAATTCTCTAAGCTGTTGTATAGTCAGAGAACTTCTGTCCTTCAGGATTATTATTATAATTAATTGTTCACGCAAATTTAGGCTCAGATTACTTGACACCGCAATCCACATTTATGGCAACTAATTATTTTTTGGTCTTTTTTTTAAAGGGTTATTTTCATTTTTATTAATTCTTTCTAGTTTATTTTAATTTTCAATTTGATTTTTATAACAAAACTTGGACCGAGTTATAATTGATGAAATGACAAGAATCAAATTAAAATAACTAAATATTATTAGGACATAATTATATTAATATTTTGGTTTCATGAGATACTTTTACGCTTTTTGGATATAAAATTAAGTTTCTAATTCTACGGACATGAAAAATATGTTAAATTCAATTCACAAGTGACATTTAATTATTAAAGAAAATTAACATTGAAACTTAATTGACAAAAATATGTTAAATTGTTATAAAAAAACGTGTTAAATTATAGTGATTATAAATAGGGAAATATTTTTCTCATGTTACACGAGAAACCTTATCTCCTGTTACACACATCGAAATCCGAGTCATCGTTTTTTCTTTTCCTTTTAATTGTGGAATCCACCTAATTATGTCTCTACATAAGACAATGTTATCTCATGTAAGATGAGAAAAACATTTCCCTTATATATATTCAACCTCCAACAGAAAAATGGAATCAAGCCTTTCTTTTGTGGGTTAACTTTTCTGCAATAATTTTAGATTTTAACTAAGTCTTATTAGTAAAACTTATAATTATACTAATAAAGCTATTTTTTTCTCTCTCCTCAGACATCATTTCCTAAGAGAGAAAATCTACTTTTACCATTATAACTAAATTTTACTAGTAAGACTTACTTAAAATCGTGTACTAAAAATGACGGCTTCCACCCAAAATATAATGCCTTCCTTGTTAGGATATTCAAGCTGTCCAAATCTCTCACACAGTTTGAAATTATAAATAATGGTAGCTCTCTTGTTTTTGTAGGTATAGAGACGTAGAGTTGAGTTACTAAGAAATTATACAGTGACCTGAAATTCAATTAATATAGTTTAATTAGCTAAACATACAAAGCATTCATAAACACATTAATATTTGTTGAGGTTGAGTAGTTTTTTAAGTTTCTTTCATCTATTCATGCACGCATGTACAAATTTGTCCCATTTTACAAATGTAAATGTAAATGATGTGACTACACCTGAGGTGTATAAATAGAACATAGCTCAAAATATATTTTCATTAATTTGAAGGATGCGCTATACCTGATTTTCACTGCTATTACAATTGGAGCTGAGGCAGGACTTGGGTTTCTAAGTACTTAGCAATATATAGGTTGGATGCTTCACTTGGATGGTGACTGTCCCAAAATACATATTTTGAAGCGTCATCACATACTGGCGTGAGTTCATTACACAAAGGAGTTGCTTCCAATGTGCCGGTCCCGCAACACCCTTCATGTGTTATCACGAAACCTATTTGATAAAATGTCCAACATAAAAGCATAAAATAAATATATGAATAAGTTATTCTCATTTTTTTTTATCTTTTACATAAATTCCTGTTTTATTTTAAAAATATAAAGAAACTTTGTTCTCTAGAAAATTATTATCGAAATATAAAACGAACTCAAATAAAACTTTTCTAAGTTTTAAAGGCAGTTTTAGAATATTTTTTTAAAATATGCATACATTTTTAATAAATCTGGCACATTTTTTTTAAGCTAAAAGCTACTTTGAAGCTAAAGTGTAAAAAAAGCTTATAAAGTAACGGTAAAAGTTGTTTAATAATTCTATAAAGCTATTATGATAGGTTTGAAAAAGAAAAGATGAAATAATTTTTTAATAGAATGAATTATTAGAATAAAAAATAAAATTGGTAAATATAAATTTACAATAAGCGTGAAACTAAAAATTAAATATGAAAATTTTTAGAAACTAGAATATATATATCTTAAAAAAAAGTTTCTCTTAAAGCTTTTAACTTTTTCTTTTTTATTCATTATAGAAAAAGCTCTCTTATAATATGGTTATTTTTATCACATTCAACATGATATAACCCATTTTCCTACATACTCATAACAAAGGTGGGTGCCACTTTTATTTTTTTTCTCTCCAATCATCTGTGAACCTCTCTTATTATTTTATTTCACTAACATAAGAAAAATATTGTTTGGCTAAATTTTTGTTTATAAAAAAAAAAAAAAAAAAAAACCTCTCACGAGTACAAAGAACTTAAAAAAATTAGTCTAAATGTTAACATAATGCCTTTAGTCCCGCAGCTCAGTCAAGGTATATATATATAAACATATAATAAAAAATATAGCCCACCGTATTTCTCAGGTTGATTGACGAGATCGATCAATATGTTATATAAGTCTGCATAAGCAATTGTGCTTCCTGGAAGCATAGCTTGTATTTGAAGTAACCGCGGTATCAATTTTTGATTGTATCGCTGAGAATCTGAATTCTCATTCTCCACACATTCCCGGAACAATATATGCTTCAGTGTTATTTGAAATGGTAAGCAACCAATAGGAGGAAGCCCAGTAACAGCTATCTTTAGGCATCCAAGGTCATATAGGTCCTACAATTTTACACACAGAATATGTTAACTGTACTATTAGTTGTTATTTATAGGTGATAAAAAAAAAGGAAAAATAGAAGGATCATGAACCAATAAATAAATTTAACATAGTCTTTGTACCATTATTTATTTATTTATTTATTTATGGTAACATTGGTAGGGGAACTGGCTTTCCAGCCAGGAATTTGGACAACTGGTTTTTTGCAGAGAGGCTGATTCGAACCCGTGACCTGACACACCACGGCAAGCAAGCTTACCGCTGAGCCAAGCCGCCCTTAGCCTAAGCATAAATAAATTAAACATTTTTTTTTTGTCTATATTTCTTCCCCCTTATGAATTTCTATGTCATCAACTTTGAAAACATGCATAATATATTTAGTTATAGTAATGACTTCAGTTTACCTTAATGATGGTTTCAAGCTTATCTTGCAAATAATCATGGTACTCATCTATATTGAACACCACCCTTCGAGTAGGAAGGTCGTAGAAATTGATAAGAACATCATTAGGTCCTGCACAAATAATAACCAGAGAATTTCCAAGTATTTGTTTGGCTTCATTTTCTCCTACAATGAGCTTGAGCTTTGCTACATAAGTTTTGAAGTATTCAACTTGCTGTGACACTGATATGACACCTATTTCAGCTGCAGTTAAATCATCAAAACCTGATCCCCCAGAAGCAAAGCTAACACCTGTGAGAAGTTCTTCATCTGATAGGGTTGGATCCAGGAAAGGAGGGAGAGTGTCTTTGATTTCCAAAATAGAGGCAACAAAGTCAGGAACAACTTTTCCATTACAGAATCTACCATTGGGCACATGACCAGGGAAATCCCTACCATAAGGCAAACGATTTCCCTTGGCCACTGTCACAATATAGTTGTTATTGCCAGTGTCCACTGTAGAATCACCAAAGACTAAAATGGATGAGTAATTGCGTATTGCCAAGACACTTTTAGAAGCAAGAACAATGGTGCAAACATGCATCAAAATGATAAAGTGAAATGAGAGGGCCATTGCTATAGCTGTTTAATTACTTCTTTCTTTCTTTCTCTTTTCCCACCCATATAACACATATTGCTTTACCCACTACATCTACAGGACATTAATTATATGCACATTTACATGCAGATAAACATTAATTTATGTCGAACAGCTAATTAACTATTTTTGTCAGAAGCATTCAAAGGAAATAAATTTATTTCTTTATGAAAATATTTAAAGTGACATTTATTTTAGAATGAAAATAAAAAGACGTTATTGTATAAAAATCCTCTCGTTATGTAACATCAACAAAGGACGGCTCATGCATCACGAGACTTGATTTTTATCTGAACATCGACAAGGGAAGTTGCTTTCACACCTGATCTTTGATTGCTTCCTTAGTGTAAAAGAGAAGAGAAATTTTTTTCAGGGACATGATGTAGCAGAGAATACTTTTTCTCACACAAAAGTTCAGAAGATTACTATAACCTCCTAAGAGAACAGAACAATAATCTACAGAAACATAATCCTCAGAGAGATGAAAAGACTCTCCAAGCACATAAGTCGCACATCTCCGGGCACATAAGTCGCACGGAGATAACCATTCTCTCCGGGCACATAAGCCCGGAGAGAAAATTAGTTTTCATGGAGAGTTAAGTTAAAAGATTAGAAAAAAAAAAAAGTAGTAAAAGAGGAGAGAAAATTTTTTCAGGGACATGCTGTAGCAGAGAATACTTTTTCTCACACAAAAGTCAGAAGATTACTATAACCTCCTGCATGTGGCACCTGAAAACAGAACCAGACAATAACAACACACTCAAACTCCTAATATTGTCTCGAATCATTGTCACATCGAATTCCCAAGTTTTAACTACGCGGGTTATACCATTATATTCCTAGCCTACACTTAATGCTTTTTAATGCTTTCCATTATCGTTTGTGTGGTTTTCTAGGTCGCCATTGCTTTGTGTTAGTGTTCGATCATTATCAAATTAATTTGACCTAGTTGGAATTTTTTTTTACGGGTTTATTTATTAGTTATTTTGAACTCAAGGACCAATTTGCCATAATACCACAGCTTTTAATTATAAGCTCTAGCAGCGTTCCAAAAAGCATTCAATTGAGTACCTTCCCCTCTTCCTCTTTCACACAGTCTCTGCTCTGCATCTGTTTCATCAAATGTATCATTCAACCCTAGTTTCAACATAAAGGGAAAAAAAAAAATAGAATTGTAGTAATAGTTAATAACAAAATTAAATGAAAATATGGAAAAAAAAAAAAAAATCAACAGAGAAATCAAAAGTCAACCTTTTGCTGGTCTAACATAATTATCCGCACTTATTCTTCCACGGAACCTATGTCTTCGTGGAACCTATGTCTTCGTGTAAAAGCCTTATTAAATGATTTTTATTTTTAAAAATTAAAAAATTATTTTAGAAACAATATTCAAACAAGACATAAGAATCCCAAAGGCGCTCATGTTAGATTTAACAATATACTGGGAATTTTACGAATGGTATGCCTCGTGCATTCCCTTAACCACCACTATTGTTAATGGGTTACGTTGTTTGAGATTTTAGCTGCTGTGGACCTGTGGGCCTTGTGCATTCCCTTAACTCTTAACCACCAATATTGTTAATGGGTTACATTGTTTGAGATTTCAGCTGCCGTGGACCTGTGGTCGGTTTGAAACCTTGTTGCCACGAAGCTTTCTCCTCTTATGACTAATGTGCAATATCACACTAGTTGCCAAAAATTTGCAGTCATTTGCCTCGCTAATGTATCTATTCTCTTCAACTCAAGAAAGAAGAAACGAACAAAATAGGTATTGGTTAGACAAGTACCAGAAGAAAAAGGTCAATGAATTATTGGCCATATATAGCTGAGTTTTATTCTATTGCAAATTTAAATAGCAATTATCATTATTTTCCTACTTTTCATCCAATAATTTATTAAAATATTATTTTCGTTTTTAATTTTTTAATTTGCAGTACAGCATTAAAATTCCTTAACACAATAAAAAATGTTTTATACAGAATCTTTGTTAGAAATGTTATATCAGAATATATAAATATTTTTTCTCTAGTAAATTATATTAATGTGATTATAAAATATATCAATCTCGCGTTACAAATATTTATATAAAATTTGATACCTATGTTTATTAAAGACTTGTTATGTTTGTTGCTTTAGCTAGCCAATAATTTATTTGAGACTTATTAATATATTTTTTAAGACTTATTATACTTTCTGGTTTATTCGGGACTTAGGCTGATTTTAGTTAACTTGTATCATACGTCATAAATTTTGAATTTTTTATTTTGACATTTATTTAAATGTGTTATATATATATATATATATATATATATATATATATATATATATATATGTTTTTTATGCATAATGATTCCATTTTATAACATAACATAACAAATTTTCCTACACACACAACATTTTGTGGGGTCCACACATTTTGTAAAAAAAATAAATAAATATGGCACGCAAAACGAATCTCTATAACATTACACAATCACTTTTCCTACAACATAATAAACATTAAACCCTATATATATATATATATATATATATATATATATATATATATATATATTGTTTTTTATGCATAATGATTCCAATTTATAGGATTGATGAGAGTTATAAGTTATGACTCAATTAGTTTAACGGGTTATATTGATATCGTTCAACCAAAATTAAATTCAATAAAAAAATAAGAAATGACTAGACAACCAAAACTTTATAAAAGAATAAAATTAACTTATATCAGTATCTAGAGAATGAAAGAAACCTGGTGAGACAGTATATATAAAAAAATTCACTCAATCTTAATTATTGATCTATTTGTATTTAAAGACTCATATACCTAATAAACCAGAGACATTAAATATAAGTTAGATCTAAATATAGACGTTGGCTTAAAACTAATAAATCAGAAACAATTACTTTCTAAAATTCTAGACGTGTCCTTCTATCGTCCTGCCAAAGTTTAATTTGTACAGGAAAAAAGTATTTAAAAGAAAATAAAAAAAAGACAACTATTCATTATATATATACAAACATCTGTCTTGAAAAGAAAATTATTTGAAATTATACAAAGATGACAATCATGGTAGTCCCTTGTCCCTTTAATTATAGCTTAGGTCTTTAGGAGATGAGCTTATTATTATAGGTTGGTCCACATTTTCACTAAAAGACTAGAATACGTGCATGAGGATTGAGGGAAGATGATGGAATTGATAATAACGTTGAGCTAGAGTACAGGCTGGTACGATTAGGTATAGCCTAAACTGAATGACATTTGATTCAATTGAAGCAAGAAAATTAAAATTATTTTTAATATTACCAATACTTAATTGTTTATGCAGATACACAAAAAGAGAATAAAAGATGCTTTACATTATTGTATTGCTTATGTAAATATTCTCAATCTGTAGCACTAATTTAGGTATATATTGTATGAGACTAAAACCGGTGCAATCCTATTTTATATCTGACATGCAAGTATGCAAAACAGGTCCTTAATTAAGCTTTCAAAACAATTTAATTTCTAAAGTGAAGACATTATTTTAAGACCATATGTCAATCAAATTTTAGTTAAGACACCGTCGATATATAAGTCTATTTAATTTGTTAAAGTGTAACTTTAAGGTAAATACTAACGAAGAAATAAAAATGCCATTTTTTTACTAATTTAAACTACTTAAAAAATATTAAATCTTTGTTACATTTTTTTGGGTACATCTTTGTTAAATTTTTGAAACATTTATTAAATGCTTATATTTGTACTTATTTTATGCATATTTTACAAAATCAATAATTTATCCTATCCAATACTCTACGATATATCCATTCCATTTTTATTTTATTTGTTTAGAAATAACCATTACTCTCATTGCATTTTTTTAATATGTGACTTTTCATTATATCATTACTTTCTATGCCATCAATCTATTTGTTCTTTTAGATTTTTGTTAGATAATAGACACTTAATAGATTCCTTTTAATAAACTGATCACATCACTTATACATGAATTTAGGTAAAAAAACTTAAAAAATAATTCGAGTACTTAAACCATCTGAGCACAGCACACAATACATATGCTTAATTAAATATGAAGGTACTTTCTAATTCCCGTTTAAGTCCATAATTCCCTGGCACCGTGAATCTGTTGGTACAACATGGGATATATATACAGGGAATGTTATATTTACAAATTTTTTGTTTACAAACTCTTATAAATTACACTATGTCTGACCGGTAAGACACACTTGAATAGAGTATTACCGGTCAGACATAGTGTAATCTGTAATTTTGAAAAAATAAAAAAAATAAAAAAATAAAAATTGTCGATATAACACAACTCTGTATATATACGAGAAACAGTGTGCCAATATTCACGATTACTCATAATTTTTCGTCATGCCTGATATTGAAGCCACAATATTCACCATCTTTTACGATTAACTATAGTAAATGTCTTATATACTATAAGAGTATTTTTAGATGAAATTTAAAATATAATTAAAAATTATTTAAGAATAAATATTGAAAATTATTAAAAATATATCTATATAAGTATTTTTAACTAAAAGAAAAATAGTTAAAATTATAAAAATATTATTAATTATAGTTCTAGAGAACTTAAATTTGAAATTTGAAACAAAAAATTAAGAATGAATTATATCATTCTCTAAAAAAATAAATTAAAAAATTAAGCCACGAAAAACATATAATTCAACATATAAAAATGAATTATTTCATATCTTAAAATATAAGCATATAATTCAATACTTATATACCATGAAATTATAGACTTTGCCTAGTGGCTAGTGCGTCCTGAAAACCCGGATTTTCATGTTGTTCATGTATGTAGTTTTGTCCATATTGCAAAAGTTTTAAAGGCTTTTATTTTTATCCACTTTTGATTTCTTTTTCCCACCGTTTACTCCTTTGTCTCTTCATGGATGAATGTTTTGGTATCAAAATTTATTTTAATTTATTACGTTCACACTCTTTGCCATGGTAACTTCATGGATGAATGTTTTGGTATCAAAATTTATTTTAATTTATTACGTTCACACTCTTTTCCATGGTAACTCCTATATCTATATGTTTGGGACGGTCCTTCAATTTTGGCTAAAAAGTCTGTGTGGAAATCAAATGTGAGCTAGGAGCTGGACGGCTATTAGAGAGGTCGGCTTGAACTCTCCAGGTCGGTCAGGATAGCGAAAAAAATGAAAAACACATAGGAGAGATAGAGAGAAGAACACAAAATATTTTAACGTGGAAAAATCTTCTCCAATATGAAGAATTAAATATTTACGGGATATTAATCCAAAATCAAACTTAACTATTAAAATAATGAGTACAATATATCAAACTTCATCAATAATAGTGGTATACTCAAACCTAACCTACAATAGTGGTATTCTCTCAAACTTCCTTAAGGGGGTCTAACTCTCGAATTTCTCCCTAGCGGTGCTCTCAAAATAGTCTCACAAAAACGTTTCAAAGTGTCTCTCAAACTAACTTCTCCTCCAACTTTCAAGTAATGTTTATATAGGGAAGGAGAGAAAATTCTAGAATATAGAAAGTGAGGTTTAGGATGACTTGGGATGTGTTTGGATGTGTTTTTGTTTTTTTGTTTTTTTGTTTTTAAAAACTGTTTTGAGGATAAATTTTGAAAACTGATTTTTAAGAATAAAAAAATAATAAAACTTGTTTGAATATAGTTAATTTTAGAATTATAAAGAAGTTGTAGTTATTTATGAAAATGCCATTAATGAATCCTCATATTTATAAGATTGCCACCGCAAAATAATTTAAAATTAAAATAAAAATCCACTTAATTACGAAAATGTCATTAATGAAATCCCATAATTATGAAAATACCACGGCACAAATGAGAAAACAAGAAAATAACTTTGGAAAACATCCTGGTATTGTTTTGTTTTTTCGATTTTCAAAACAAAAAAAAATCATTGTTTTTAGAACAAATCTGACGAAAAACTCTTTCCAAACAAATTTTTCATTTTATTGTTTTTAAAATTTTAAAAACTGTTCTGCGAATAGAAATCAAACAGAGCCTTGATCTCCAAGTTCTTGATTTTCTTTAGCTTTACTCATCAACATTGGGCCTTGGTTAACATTAAGGAGGAAAAGTCCAACACTATGTGATTTGATCTTGATTGATCAAGGCCTCAGTTTATAGGGAATGGTGTTTTTGTTTTTTCTGCTTTTATTACTAGTTTTTTTGTTGTGTTTTAATTCGCAATATGTTATAGGATTTTATAATTCTCATTTAATATGAGAATTCAAATTTTCCTACACGTCTTTCGATTTCCGTGCTGACATAAGTCCTACATATAATTTTTTCTAACATATGGATCTCACATGTTTTTTATGTCTACAATATGAGATTTCAATTCTCCTTCAACATGAGAATTATAAAACCCTATGTTACATGCAGACGTTGTTACAACAGAAAATCAACATACACTAGTTTATAGGGGATTTTTTTTTTCGGCAACTTGTTCAAAATTAATAAGAAGCTTAAAATCTCATGCATACAATTTTTTTTTCTTTTAATAAATGGCAGTAAAGGGAGTCTTAGAATAGTGATAAAACTTTTCTTGCGCAAGTGAAAGGTGACTGGTTAGAATTGAAAATAAAAATAGAACTGTATCCCTACTTTTGCAAGTTCGGATTTCGTGGGGAATGATTTCTTTTTAATAGATAGCAGCACAAAGATTCAAGTTTGAAAACCCTCTCCAAATTATTTAAAACCTACATATTTAATTACTTACTAATAGTTATTGAGCATAATTATATTTATAGATTTTTTTTATAATTTTTTACAAATATATACTACTTATAATATATAGTGTAATTCTATGATGCAACGACACCGACACGGGACACGGGATACGACACAACACGACTTATAATAAAAAATGTTAAATATTCGACACGTTGGGACACGTTTTGATATTATATAATATTTTTAATTTATGTAGTGTATATTATATTTAATATTAAATAATTTTTAAAAAATAAAGCTAAACTTATAATACCTATCAATTTTGCAAGGAAACATAATATATTCAAAATGTTTATATTAAACTCAATAAAATCATAATTGTAATCTAACGAATCTAATAGTTGAAACTCAAAATGTAACGCAACGAAACATTTGAACTTTTTTGAGTCTTTGAATCAAGTATTGAAGTGTCGGAGTGTCGTGAATGTCGAAAAGTGTAAGACACAACACATCAGGATTTTTGAAGTGTCGATACTTCATAGGTGTAATTTATAAGAGTTTGTAAACAAAATATTTATAAATACAGGGCTTTGCATATCTGTTGTCATTGCAAAATTTTATTGGGTGCAACAGCCCATTCATTTTATTTTATTTTTACGAGGAAGTGTAATACATGATATTGACAAAAAAAAAAAAAAAAAGATGAAATCGAGGCAAATTGATCTCAATTAAATTTACTTTAGAGATCAAACAATACTTGTAAAGATTTTATGTCACATAAACTGAGACTCTTATATTAATAGTGCATTTTGATTAAAAAAAAGATTTTATGGTATAATTTATTTTTTTCTTTTTAAAATTTATTATTTTTATCATTTGAAAATCACTAATGTCATTTTTAATTTTTTTTTTTATCTAATTACATTAAAATATTGTGGACATATTTTCTAATTGAAAAACAACTTTCTTTTTTCTCAAAAGCAGTAAACAAACAGACTAATAATATTATATAATATTTGCTAAGTGAATGCGTCAATATGATCAATGTTGAACTTCTGTTAGACAAGACGTCTTTCGGTTGAGGATAATGATATTTGTACATCATGATATGTACGCAATTTTTACTCTTTTTCATTTTGAAAAAGAAAAAATTGAGATAAAATGTGTTAAATTGTGTGATATATTTTTTTTCATCTGTAAAAGAAGTAATAGTATAAGAATGATATGAAAAAAGGTTTGAAAATACCATTATGTTGTGCTAATTATAATGTCAATTCATGAGTGCTTTTCCAGTTATTTCTTCCCCCTGTGGATAAGCCTTTGACTGCCTATATCTCATAGTTAGGGTAAAACGCACATTAAATGTGCGTATTTCAACTTGGCAAGGTTTACTATAGCATCACACAATATACATAGTTCTCATTCTCAAAGCAACCGAAGGCGGCTAGAAGTGATGAATGACAGAAAGAAGGAACCCCACCACACCACAAAATGTGAATGTGATGTGACTATGTGAAGCTAAAAACAAAAATTGTAAACCACTCTTTTGTGATGGGGCAGTTTCGTCAATTTGAATCCACAAGTTCAACAATAATTATTAAATCCTTATTTGCATTATTATGTTGCTTATATATACACAACTCACCATTCAACACTTTCCCATTTCATATAGAACTCCCCCAATAATATTCAAAGCTAGCTTGAAACACATATCCAAACAATCATGGGTAACAGCTTAAGGTGTTGTTTGGCTTGTGTTCTTCCATGTGGAGCTTTAGACTTGATTCGCATAGTTCATTTAAACGGCAACGTAGAAGTGATTACACGTTCAATCACAGCAGGGGAGGTTCTCAAGGCCAACCCCAACCATGTCCTAAGCAAACCAACCTCCCAAGGAGTTGTTCGCCGGATTCTCATCCTCTCGCCGGAGACTGAGCTCAAGAGAGGCAGCATATACTTCTTGATCCCCTCGTCGTCGTTGCCGGAGAAGAAAAGGCGCGTGAATGGCAGCGTCGGTGATAATGATGATCTTAGAAAGAAAGCGTCCTCAAAGAAGAGCAAGAAGTGCAACCATGATTTCTCATCATCGCGGGAATGTGATGGAGATGGTTACCTTACCGTCACTGACATGGCCTCTAAGGAGAAGAAATGCTCACGGCGAGATCGCCGGCACGGCCGCGTCGGAGTGTGGCGGCCTTATTTGGAAAGCATCTCTGAAGATTTGAATTAGTTTTCTATGTGTTTCAATCGCCGGTGCCGGAAACCGGCATGCCGGAGGGGACTTGGAACCAAAATTGGTTCAATTATTAAAATATAGAAATACTACTCCTCTCTCTCTCTCTTCTAATGTATGTGGGAATTTAATTTTGTGGATAAAAGTTACCTTGTTTTTCTATTTAGGTTTTTATTTTTGTTTTTGGGCTTGATTTTATCAATTATAATATGCGCTTGCTTCATACAAATAAAAATGATAATAATAATAATCGAGAGACGGACGAAGAATTCAGATTTTTTTTTTTCTCTTTCTCGTATATTAAAGCGAGAAAAGAGTATTTGTTTTTAATTTTTGTACCCCAAAATTTAAAATTCAAGCGTATCTATTTAAGAGTGTTGAAGAATTCAAGTTTCATCTCCAATTGAAAATTTAAGTGCAGTTTTGTTTTGTTTTTGCCTAAATAATTATCAATGTATGCACCCTGAACAATAAACATTTATGGTGGCGTCCCATTCATCTTCCAAATGTTAGATCCATATTCCAATGATTAAGCCGAGTTTCAATTTGATATTTAATTGGAGTATGCACGTTAGGCACATTTGTCCACTCAAGGAATCTATTAAAAAATTATAATAAAAGGCTTATGTTATAACATTATCATTTTGATTACTTACTAATTTGTAGTTGATCTATATCAAATTATATATATATATATATATATATATATATATATATAATATTTTATAATGTAAAAACATATAATATATGGGGAATAATAACCATACAAAGGTGAAAATAAATGTAAAACATTAAATATGAAAGGAAATCATAACCATACATGTGTGTTGGAAATAAATATAATATTTTTATTTTATACAATTAATTTTAAATCTATAATTTCCTTTATCCCACCCAAAACGACGTATTTTTAGGTGACTGCACCAAAACGCTTATATACATAACACAAATCATTTTCCCTTACTATATATATATATATATATAATTAATATTTCTCATATAGTAGAAGATAAAATTATTTCCTACACACGTAAAATATATAGGACCATATGAAGAGAATAAAGAAAAAAAATATGGTCCCTACGTATTTTTATATGTATGTAGAATATAAAATTATTTGTTACAATATGAGAAATATTAATCTCTTATATATATACACTATTTTTTATTTTAATTTTTTGGTAAACGCGCTACATTTAGGTGATGATGAACAGTTGTAATCGGAACAAACTAGGTACATATAATTAGAAAAAAGTACAAGTATTGTTAGTTCATGCCATGAAGTCAAAGTAAAACTTAAAAGCACATAATTAACGAATTTTCTTAGGCAACATGGGAAGCAAATGTATAGATTATGTCCCAATTAAGGTAGATGTTGTGCATCTGGGCCTTCTTTTCATTCTTAACTTTTAATGAGTCAATACAAGCTTAAGGATTTATATTTTTTTTATTTTTTTGGATTGAGCTTAAGTGAAATTTAGTTGGCCATATTAATGTTTAAAAGGCTTCGATGTTAACATAACATATATGTAAAATTCCAAGTTTCATATTAATAGTTACTATATACAAAACAATATTACATTTAGTAAACATGGAATCTATCATGAGTCATAAATCAATGTATAAAGTGCAACAAATTTATATATTACTCATAATCTAATATTTACACGTGCTGAACAACTTGTGCTGGCTGTCAAGAAATTAAACATAAACGAAAATGAAAAAAAAAAAGGAGGAAGAAAATAGCTGGAAACTCTTGATTGTTGAATGACGGCTGATCACTACAAGAGGTTTAGTAAAACAAGTAATTATTTCCAAAAAAAAAGTAAAACAAGTAATTAAATGATACTTAATTCTACCTTTTTTATTTGGAAGAATTATACTTTCGAAAGAAACACTGGACGAGAAAAAGATAGATGGTAGAAGCATTAGATAGGAGAAAAAGGTGGGACTTGGTAGAAACATTGGCGACATCACCACGCTACACAAGCAAACAAGCTGGCATATCTTCCTTAACTTATTGTCAATTAATTTCTCAGTTATTCACATGGATTCCCTCTCCTCTCTCCCATACCAATAATAGAGTACAATTCTTTGCACATCGCTTTCTCAGACTCCAACTCATCCATATATTATTATACTAGTTCGATTGGACCATACACCTACTTTGGTTTCACTCCTCTAGATCATATTCATAGATCGATGCACATCTGTTTTAGCGAACAAAAAACATGAGTTCACTGATTCTTGTTAGTTTTCTTTTCTTTAAATCAAATGGTTTAACTTTTAACAACATACGTATGAATACAGGATTGTTTGGATGCCCTTTATTTCAAGGTAAAATTTCATCGATTTGGCATTCACTTCCTTTTAATCAAAGTGTAACTCCTCCTTAAGTTAAATTGTAAAATGTTTGACTGTAAAATAATTCATTTTCAAATTTAGAGTTTGTTTAGATGTTTTTTAAAACTTAATTTGTGAGTCCCCCTTACGATTTTATAGTGTTAACTATAGATAATCTTTCATAAATAAATAATTAGCAGGTATGCCTAAAATCAATTTTATTCACGATATTGATTTTGACAAAAAATTCAAACATATAAATTTAATTAGTATAAAAAATGGCAGTTAGCTACAAGACATGATTACGAGAGGGTGGTAACTTGACATAATTTCTAAACAGAATGATCATGAAATAAGTAAATAATTAAATCAATTTGATAATAATTCATATAGAAATTGTAAAAAGAAATGATAAAGAGGGAGATCCAAGGACGGGAGTAAGTAGCATTGAGCCTTGTGCGACGCATTTGGTTAGGACAAAGCAGATCAAGACACTAAGCTCACGGAATTCAGTCGTTACCTCCAAATCCTGGAGGAAAACTTGCCTAAATCTCTCAAGCATGCCCACTTCCCATATTGGAGATTGGAGTCTCACTATATATATATTAAATTGGTTTGACGTTATATAGTGTCACTCCATCTATGTTTTAGTTTGACGATACTTGATGAAAAATAACATATTTCTATCGGAAATTAACACGCCGTTTACTCACAAATATCAAGTTACCTCTTATATACAATCATATTATGTTTCGCAATGTGTTTGAAAGGAGTAATCTGTTTATAAAAAAAAAAAAAAAAAAAAAAAAAAAAGAGAGGAGTAAACTCACTGTGTGAGTTTACCAAAGCATTTCTATTGAGCTTTTGTCCTTTTTTTTATATTTTTTTTGAGCTTTTGTCCTTCAATTGTAATTAAAATGGTTAAATGAATTAAAATTAATTTTAGGAGAAGTGTTTGAGCATGTTTGTTTGTAACTTTTTTTAAAATTTTTTATTATTTAAAACTCATTTTTTTGTAATAATTAGATAAGTATTTTTTTTTTAAAAAAACTCAAATAAATTATTTTAATACTTTTCTCTAAAATTTAAAAAGTATATGGGTTTGTCTATTTCTATATAATTTAAAAAAAAACACACAAAACAAAATTATATGTAAAAGTTTTTTTTTTTTGGAGAAATTAATTATTCAAACGCGCCTAAAATCGTATTTGTTATATGGGTTTGTCTATTTCTATATCTCTTCATTTAAAAAAACATACAATTGAAGAAAAGTTTATAAAATCTTAAAAAAAAAGCTCCCCTATGAACTTTTGTCTTTTGACTTTTTTTCCATTATAAATTTTTTGTTTCATTATTAGAGTTTTTCTCAAAACTTATTTAACCTAATTTTTATTTATAAAAAAAAAACTAAATTCTAAAAGGCACCTAGTGTTGTAGCCACGCAACAATCTATCCACCTAACTATAAAAATACAAGTGGAGAGCAAATTCTGATAAAGAAAATCTAATTATGTGCTGTCCACCTATCCGTATGTTGCTGAGGCATAAAAGAAAACTCAATAATTGTGATCCTAAATATGGTCACACATACTCCTAAGTTGAATTAATCATTAAATTAAGAAAAGTGTCAAAGAAGCGGTGGATGACAAAGAGCATGTGTACCATCCCTCTCTCCGTACCATGAGTACTCCTAGTTGCTCATTTCAATCTAGTTGTCGTTATAATTGATCAGTGTACGTGCTTTGTCGTGCATCATTATATATGCCAATTCAGTGTGCTTCCATACACGCACCACTGCCTTTTTTTTATATTCCACCATCCTCATTTTCATCACTATAATGCAAATGCAACTCAAAAGGTAGATTGTGTCTTCAGTTAGGGTAACCAACACCAAGACAAACTCGATAACAAAGGGTTATGCTGTCTAGCATCTAATTACTTTATGAACACTTTTGTAATCCGATATAGAAAATACACACACACCTTATAAGTTTCTCTATCATTTAATTAATTACATGTTTTTATTTACAAATCCATAGGCTAATTTTTATCCACAAAGTACTTAGAAAATAAATAATGGAAGCAAACCATATATATTATATGGTAAAATATTTTCTCACGTTGCATGAGAATTCAACTCTCATGTTAGTGACTCTTCAATTTGCGTGCAAAACTTTTCTTTTCTATTTCTTTTTTTAATAAATAAGGGGCCCACCACCAGTTGAGTCACACCATGATAATTGAATTCTCATGCAACATGAGAAAATCAAATCGCATATTATGTATATGGAATCTAAAACTGTGTTCCTGATCTAATGGTTAAGCATTTCGCCATGCCTTTGTATCACGAGGCACATCCACAACGGAAAAGGGTTCTTGCCTCATATTAATGGCATGATCTAGAGGCAAATCATGATGAGAAACCCTAGACCTCTTCTGTTGCTGCACCACCAACACAGACCCATCAAATGTAGAATCTGAAGAGACTAGAATGTCTCCCACAATCCCAAGTTCTGGATACTCATTCCATTCAACCATTCCAGTGAATAATGTTGAGTCACTTGCATGGCCTCTACCCACCAAAATCAAATCAAAACAACCTTCAAGTGACCGTAATACACTGACCACTTCCACGCTATCTCTCACGATTTCCTCTCTATAATCATGGCGTTTGACTTGGATGTAGTCAACCTTAAACTTGTGAATCACATCACCATCAGGATCCCTGTTGATCAAATTCCTGTTCTTCTTGCGAGGCTCCATTAACCTAATTACCGTGACCCTAACATTTGGATGATCAGCCATTCGCATTGCAAAAGCCATAGCTTCACGGTCATCTGGCCCTTCTATGAAGATCACTCCAACACTGTAAAAGGAGACACATGTTAAAGGGTTGTACCTATTTAAGGCACCACGTTCAACTAGGATCCCAACTGAACAAGGTGCTGTTCTGAGCAAATGGCGGTTCAATGCTCTAATAGGGTGTGCTGATTCTGTAATAGCAGTTGATGTCCATTGTTTGTGAAATGGCACAATCAGCATAGATGCTCTCTTCTCAGAAGCTTGCGTGCATATCTCATCATGCATTGTCTCATGAGGGGACATGGATGTGAAGAGATTCACCACCACTTTGTGTAAGTTCTGCTGCTCATAGGATCTGAAGGCATTTATGATGTGCTGTGAATGACTAGAGTATGATGAATTCGTCTTATTGCTTGGCTGGTGATCAATGAAAAGTGGGGTTGATCTTCCTGTTAGAGGAATGAGATGAAGCACGTAAAAACAAATTGGACTCTCCTGTGTGGGGTTCGACATTTCAAGAACGTTGATGATGGGTGGTGTGTTTTCTTGATTGTGTATGCATGCCATGAGACGAAGTTCAACATTCGGAGAGGTATGCTCAATGGTCCTTCTCCTGTTTGAGGACAAGTACCTCTTGGATGGGTCATACAGGAATTTCACTATAGGTGAGGTTGCTCCTGTCAACCATATCATAGATATCACCATGTTACCATATGATTGTGCATCTATAATCTGCAAGACAAGACATGTTCACATTCAAACTGGCAAATTAGAAAACAACAAGAAGGGAAAAATATGCTGATATATAATATATATGTGTGCTGAATCCTTCGATAGTTTGATACCAAATTTTAACTATTGATTTTCGTCAATCTAACTGTTATAATTTATTGGGTCACACTTATTAATTAATTATCAATTTTCAATAAATTATAATCGTTAGATTGACGAAAATCAATCCAGTGTCAAATTTTTTAGTTTGATACTCATGTATCGATAGGGGTGTGTGTGTGTGTGTGTAAATATCTAATTGAAAGTATTAATTCTTACTAAAAGGTATAGACAACTCTGTAAGTAAAGCAACTGGGATATGCCTTGAGCACTCAAAAGGAGACCTAAGGAGAGAGCATCAGCCACTGGCATCTTGCAGTAAATTGAAGGCAACATGGCTCCTAGAACCTTTCCACAGAAGCTAAATATAGCCACGATCTGCACAATTGTAAAGCTAGAGGTATCAAGTAGAGAGAAGTCGAATTTGGTACCACTGAGGAGGAAGTACAATGGAACAAAGACCGCTGAGATAATGGTATCTAGCCTTTCAACCAATGCTGAGCCTAGTGGCGGTCCCTCTGGTACTGCAATGCCTAGAAGAATAGGTCCAATCAAGAAGTGCTCCCCAATGCACTCGCTGAAAAATGCACATCCCATTAACATGAGAAAGATCCAAACTATGTATGACTCTTTGATTGGTTTCCCTTTGGGTGTCTGGCGTATCATCCACAACATGATAGGGCGAAGAGCGCAAAATATCAGAAGCACCAATACAACCATAGAAATCATCATCCAATTGAAAGAGTTGTCGTTCTTAAAGCTACTTTGCTTCTTTGTGACTATATACATCACCGCCATGGCAGAGAGTGATCCACTCACCATAGATGAAGTGACTGCTAATTGACCAATCTCTGAATTCAGGAGCTTTAAATCTGCTAAGTGAGTCGCAGTGACATGGAAGGAAGTAATTGATAACAAAAATGCTATATAAAATAGGGACTTGTAGAGAGTTTGTTCCGGGGACAACATTTGCCTTAGAATAAGAGCAGCAAATGTGCTAAGTATCATTGGCATTACAAAACAACCTACGCCAATGGCCCAAGTCTTTTTCCCCGCTCTCGTTACCGTGCGTATATCTAATTTTACTCCAATCAAGAACATGAACGTCATGCTCCCGAAAAGGGCGATTGTCTCACTTACATAGAAAGATTTTGGTGGGAATATCCATTTTCTAATGGTATCAACTTCTCCCAGTGCAGATGGTCCCAACGCCATGCTTGCCTGAATCATTACATATCAACAATAAATAAATGAATTAACCATTATATCTGTTATTGACTCATACATAAGGTCAATTAATCGACAAATCCAACAAAACGCAATCCAAAATATTAATCAAATATAATTATGGAGGGATATCCATAGAAAATATCAATCCTAATAAGCCAGTGTGACATATAGACTTGGGCCTTCATCAGAGGCACAAAAGGTCCAGAATCCACTATCCACATGTAAATTATTTGAATAAAAGGTAAAACCTACAAGTATGTCACGTTCTCTATTATTATTATATTATTACTGTGCATGCATCATTTGGCAAAGCCATTTATATTTCTCAGTGCTGATCTGCTCGACTCAAGAGTATGGTATCTCATCCATAAATATCTTGCAGATGACACTTAGATCCAATATTAATATACTAGACATCTCTGTCTCTAAAACAAAACAATATATATGCAACGCCAATCAATGTTACATTGGATGCATTCCCCCCTAAAGATGACTACCCTTAAAGAGAAGTGATTATTACTTATTATGTCTTGGCAAAATATCCATTCAATTTTCTTCTCGAAAGTTTTTCACTCATTGCTAGTCATTGATTCCATTTGTGTTTAACTGATCTAATTTATTAGTTACGTGAGCCATAAAGTACAACTAGAATCTATAATTAATAACTGGTATGAGACTAATTAGATATGTTGATCCTCCACTTCCATGTATAGTTTTAAATTTTACTTACTTTTGCCATTCAGGTTGCATTTGATTACCAAAATGTCACTTACGCACCCGGGACTTCAATTTATAACCATATATATATGTGTAGATATAAACATTGCAGAAAATATTATATATTACCAGCATTTGTGGAACGAAGCTACTCTCCCCAAGTGGGATAAGTAGGAACTGTAAGCATGTGGTCAAAATTGCGACTAAGGAAGTTTGCAGAGCGAGCACTGGCATCATGTAATGTAATGGGTTATCGCCGAAGAATATTCCTTTTGACCGTGTAAACTCTGCTGCTTTCTCGCACACCCATATGCTTGTGTTTGCGAATATGTCAGCGGCCGAGCTGCTTGTGTTCACGTCAGCCATGTCACCAAAAGAGAGAATTGGTGCAAATCAAGCACAATTTGGAAAAGAGATCATATCCAAATGCATGGAAGTTATGTAATGAAAAGGAGGGTAGGGGGGGAAGAGAATGAAGAAATTAAGAGGAATAGGATCAAAAATAAAACCCAGGAATTTGGAGGACGTAGACCTTGCACCACCAACTTTGTTACAAGTCTTTTAATTATTAATTTCAAGCGGTAACGCTGAATTGCGGGTTTGGTGTCTTAAAATTAGTTTTGTTTTGTGATTAGTCGATAATGATGATATTTTTAGCAGTTAATTAGTGGTATTGGGGTGGGACTACTAATGGGCACACCATATCCCTAGCTTTCTTTGCTTTTAGTTTAGTGTGGATAATTTAGAGGTACAATGATATTAATTCACATTTAGATTGTACACCTAAAAATCCGATTATTCAATAATCAACATAATCTTCTATATATGAAGTAGTGGCATGCAGGGTTACACTGTAAATTCGCCACAAGTTCTCTTTCTCACCCTGTCTTCTGAAATAAAAGCTTTGCCACTAAATTACTATTGAAGAAATACATTCATGATTAATTAATGCCATTGACTTATCATGTGACATGACGAGTTTAGTACCCTGACATAGCATTATGTTTGGATGGCAGGTAACCGATCAAGGGGAACATAAAGTAAATGAAGGAAAGGGAACGAGATTATATATATATATATATATAGGGCTTAACATTTCTCAAGCTGCCGGAGATAATTTTATCTCCCGCTACTAAATCATAACCGTACAATGATGGATCAATGATGATAAAGGAAGAGAGAGAAAAGGGGTATCATAATCATTCAAAGGTGAATCAATAAATATAAAGAAAAAATAATCAAAACGACGTAGTTTTGGAGTGGCCGAAAATAAACTTATCTCAAGCAGCTTGAGAAATATTTTTCCCATATATATATATATAAGAAAAATATTTCTCAAACAGCTTGATTTCCGTCAATCTCGAAACTACTTCGTTTTGTTTATTTATTTTCTTATATTAAATAACCGGTTAAAGATGATTATATATATAGAGAGGGGGGAGAGAGAGATTAAAGATGATTATTTCTCCTATCATCTCCTTAATCACCGGCTATTTCGTCAAGATAATTGGATATCCAAATTGTCTCTAGTCGCTAGAAACCGATCCCCAAAATTTTTTATCCAAACCTCTTTACTTTTTTGTAAAGAGCCTAGAAGGAGATTTTCACAATTGTTCTAATGTGATGCATACACATAAAACATAAATTTTTAATTCTGTGTCATAGGACAAAATAATATCTTTTAATTTTATCTTTTTTAGAAAAAGAGAGGTTGAATTTCACTACAACTTTATTTTTATTATTTTGAGGTATTGCAAATAATATTTCATTACCGGGCCTAAGAGTGCTGGATTTGAGGACTCACGTGAGGTCTCCCTCAATGCCAAGTTCAGCCCAGCTGGTTATGAGATGGAAGTTACCTTTTAATTTGTGATCGCCACCTGTAATTCTGCAGTTGTTTCCATTCCGCTGCCGGACTCAAGCCCATACAACTGTGGGCTATTGTTATGGCCTATTGTTGTTTTGTTTTTGTTAATTCCCAGACGTTTGAGAAGTGAGATTGATACATTAAAGATGCTTGGCATCCACGACATTTTAGGGCAAAATAATTTTGTATTCTTATAGAATCTCAGATAAGTAAGTTTTTAAATAATTAAATGATTTTATTTCACTCAACAACCTCTCTTAAAATTAGTCGAATTCTATCAAAATCCAGCATATGTGTAGCGGACATAGGGAGGGGCTAGGGTTGGCCACCTCCCCTACCTAAATTTTGGGATTTTATATATATATATATATTATTTTGAGCTAAAAATTTTAAGATATATTTGGGCTACAAATAATTGGATACATTATGGGTATTATTGAAGTTTTTTGTCCAATTTTGGAAGATATTTTAAATGCTTTACACCTAATTTTAACTATAGAAGAGTTATTTCAATAATTGAGAGAGAGAGGTTGGGATATTTTCTTTACTCAAGTTTGAGAATTTTATATAAAACATGACATTAATATTTCAAATATGACTACAAAATATATTGGAAAGAGAGGTCGTATTCATAATGAGTGCAATAATTTTCTACAAAAGAATTTTATGGGATAAATATTTTTTGTACTATGATTGATTATCAATTGCAAGAATTAAATAGTATATTCAATGATAATAAGGTTAACTTAGTTGCTTTGAGCATGAGTTCATATACTACAAATGGTACAAGTCATTTTATTCCATATATGAATAATTTATCAATTGCATCTAAATTATCTCAAGGACTTACAAAATTGAAAAATCAATCATTTATCCTCAGAATGATTAGATATGTAATAACTACTAAAAGAGTTTTTTTAACCATAAAGACAATCACGAGCAGATTTGGAATTGAATGAAAGACCAATTTTTTGATGACTCTATAATTACATATTGTTAAAATAATCATATCCTAACATCATATTTTAACACGTATATTAAAAAAGAAATTGAAAAAAGTAAAGTAAAAGTTAATTAAATTGACCTTGAATTTTATAATAAAAATCTTTCAAACTTTTTATATTAGATTCATTTTTTATTATACATACTTTTATTTGTAATATAAATATTTTTATTTTCACCCCACTATGAAAAAAATCCACGGTCCACCTCTTGTTAAGCGTAAGAATTTAATTACTCAACTATCCATTAAATTTTCATGGCACTTTGTTACACGAAATATTGATTTCTTGAAACGAGATGGAACTTCAGTTTACGTTTTGGTAGTTAGAACTATAATGTTTTTTTTTTCTTCATAAAATAGAATAAAAAACCACAATCGATTAATTTGATTGGCATCAATTACCTCTTAATATAAACAGAAAAAAGTGTAAACCTTTTTGTATTCTTTATATTTTGTATCTGTAATATGAACGTGCAATTTTTAAAAGGAATAACAATTGCTGACATATTCAATGGTGTCATCATGCGTCATCAAAGTATTTGCTACGTTAGCATATTTATGAACACATCAACTTGTTTTTAATTAGAACTTATCTGTTTACATCTGGTTTTGATGTAACAAAAAAAGAATACTGTTAAAACACCCCATTATCATATCGAGAAAAATATTGCCACAATTAATTAGTGTTATTATTATTAATGAATTTTATCTTTAGATCATTATATAAGTTATATTTATTTTTATTTTTGTATGATTATGATTTCTCATATTTAATATTTTATATTTATTTATACTTTTGTATGATTATGATTTTTCATATTTAATGCATTTACATTAAATATGAAGAATCATAATCATATAAAGATGAAAATAAATATAACTATTAGATCAAAATAATTGATCTAACGGTAAAATTAATTGATAATATAGTAACACTAATTAATTATTACAATATCTTATCTCTCCTATAATTTGGAAAAAAAATTTAATGCTACCACATTACTAAACTCGGTATTCTTTTTTACTACAAAAAAGTATTTTTTACTTTTATCTATAATTTTTTTTAAGTCCAAATTTTTTTATCCTTTCTAATATAAACATATCTACAACTGTTGCACTAAAAGTTTTCTCGTATAATTTTTCAATAACTCAATCAATATTAATAATAAGAGATATAGTGGTACATATAAAAGAAGGGAAAAACATATGTCATTTCAAAGAATGTAAAGAGGTGTCATTTTAATAGAGAAAGAGAGATAGATAAAGAAAAAAAGAGAAAGTTGACAAAAAAATAAGAGTATGAATCCAATTTCTTTGTGAGAATAGAAGAATGTAAATTGTGTCATTAAAAATATAAATATTTTTCACATAAAAGAAATAGATGAGTTCGTGAGATGCAAGGTCGGCGAGGAGGGGAAAGGCATGTGTGACTCCATGACAATGAGATAAGGACAAATGAATCTGCAGTGTTTGGCCAAGGCCAAAGGACACCGTGTGCATCACGTAACTGTATTTTCCATTTCCACTTGTCTACATTAACACAACTCTCATTAAACAAAAGTACATGTACAAGCCCTTTGCAAAACTGCCCCTTCTCAGCACTTGGCTTCCTATCCTTGTACTAGAATCCGGTTTAAGGGTAATCCTGCCATTTCAACTATATCAGACATCATTGATGACTGCCCCACTTCAATAGATAGGGTGGCAACGTGGAAACATCCATTTGTTTAAGAAAGGAAGGAAAAAAAAAAAAAGGAAACAACCAAAGTTGACCTCGACCATCTTACCCACCAAACAGTCCAGCACCCATCTTTGACTAAGTATGGCATCTAATTAAATACAAAACTCTTTGTCACACATGCATTTCCAAGTTCCAATCATCAAAGCCACCCTCTTCAACACATCCACTGAATCTGAGCCCCCCAATAAATCTTTGACATCTAGATTCAGTAAATTCCATCAATGAAAATATTACACATCAGATAAAAGAAAACAAAATTGACAGAAAAAAAAATTTAACTGATATATAATATTTTTATTGGTAGAATGCACTGAATCTTTGATACAACAATAATACCAAAGATTTATTCATGAACCCCATTCCCTTATAGACCATATCTTACTATTTGAGTATGGAGTATTTGTAAAATCAGTAAGCCATGTACCACAATATGGTGTGTAACAGAAATAGTTCTATTAACTACTCATTTATAGTGAGTTTACTATTCTTGCTTGTGAACAATCGCCGAGATGGAGGAAAAAATAAACAGAATCTTACAAAAGATTAATATGAGGTTCTCTTCCCATCTACAGCCAAGAGAAGCCCCGAATTAATCAAAAAATTTCACAAACAACTTGTGTGGAATACAATAGTTATGAAATATATACTATACCATTCCCGTGGCTGTATAAATTTACAACAAAACAAACTAAAAAATGCAATAAATGGAATGAACCTTATATATTATTTGTCAAATAAAATCCTAATCCCTCCAACCTTCCATAACTACCCAAAAAAAAAAAAAATGCTTCAGCATAGCAAAGAATCAAGGAACAAGTCATCTCTGGGCTCTTCCTTGGCCCTGGAGGAAAACACATTATCAGATAGTTGTTGCTGATTCATGTAAGACCCCATTGGGTTACCAAACCCTGAGAATCCAAAACTTCCTGGGCTCTGCAGCATCTCTAGGGTGAAGGGTGATTGCCCTTCTGATGCTTGTGGTCTTTGACTCTGAAAAGAATTGTTTGTGTGGTGGGTCATTGCCGAGGGCCTAATGGCAGTGGCTCCATTGGTGGGGTTTGCAGTGTTGTTTGGTAGTGGTCTGTTCATAGAATGACTGCCACTGCCACGGGCTGCAGGGACATCATGGTTGTGCTTTCCCTCATAGGTTGTGATCACAGCCCTTAGGTCATGTGAGGCTCGCTCTACATGCTTCCTCACTGGACATCCTGGGTGTGTACACTTGTAGTAACTCCTACATGTCACAAGTTAAACACAATATCAGACAAACAAGACAACCTGGCAGTACCATTATTCTTCTAAATCACATGCACACAAAGGAAAAACGAAAGTTGCCAAATTTGACCAAGAAATTTTAGATAAGGCAAAGAGAAACTTGTACAAGTATAGCATGCTGTAGAGTTTCAACAAAGAAAGCCATTATTATGCTCATGTCCCTAAAAAGATAGATAAAGAAATAGCATTCATCGTTCATTTAGAATGTTTTACCACATTTGAGTAGTTCAGAATTGTATATTATTACTAGCATCAGAGTAAGGAATTCCGTGATGGGATTCTCAAACTACTATTTCTTAATAGAACTTTCCAAAAGTAGGACAAAAGTAAAACCCAAAGTGAGTGCTTATTATTTTACCTTGGATTTGGATTGCCCTTGACTACTTTCTGCCCATATTTCCTCCATCTGTACCCATCATCTAGGATATCAATGTCACTGGTTGTCTGAACAACAACTCTGGGTTCTCTCACTGTCCTACTACCAGCAGCTGATATACCCTCATTTTCACCTTCAATTTTCCTGGAAAATTTATGGAAAAATTAACCATGGAATGAACCATACAAATGATAATATAGAGAAAGGCCACACAGTGGATTAGAGAACCTTAATTATGATGCAAAGTGATAAAATAAAAACTTACCATCTTTTGGCATCAGGTTCATCTTCATCAAACTCATCTCCTCCTGATTTACACTTTTGGGAACTCTGTTCAAAATCATCATCCCCCATTGATATTGATGAGTTCTCTGGGGTGGCAACTGAATCCATTTGCCCACTGCCGTGGGTGGCATATGATTGATCTTGGATTTCTGTGTTGATGGGATTTGAAGGAGGGATTGCAAGAGAAGAGGAAGATGATGAGTTTCTCCTAGTTGATTGAGGCTTTGGATGGTTATGAGTACCCTTGTAAACTATCTCAGTAATTTGTCCATCTAAAGATCTTTCAACCTTCTTCTTTGTAGGGCAATTGGGGTATGTGCATTTATAGTAACTTCTTGGATTTTCACTTCCTTTCACTTGTTTTTGCCCATATTTCCTCCAATTGTACCCATCATCTGACCTTCTGCTTAAGGTCTGAGCTTGTGGTTGGTAATTGCTATAATCCGATTGAAACCCATTGTTATGGTTTGTTTGGACACTAGCAATCTCAGGGGAAAAACTCTGCATCGAAGAAGAGTTTTCAGTTTTCATCATACTCTTCCCTGAAGAAAAACTATCCTGTTTGGTGGCTTCCTGAAAACTCCATGGCTGTTGCTGTTACAAGACAGGTTGAACATTTTAGAGAAGAGAACTTATCATATAAAACCAATAAGAGAAAAACAATAGGCTTTGCATAAATTACTCTATGCATTGAAATTGGTCACATACTGTTTGAACTGTGACATTTGAAGATTGAAATGTTGCTGTGGATGTCGCAGTAGGTCCTGGTTGCGTTTGAAAAGAGAAATTTGAGAAGTTTCTGTCTTCTTCTTTGATAATTTGCTGGTTTCCCCCAGAATTGCTCTTCCAATTGAAGCTCTGAGCAGCATATGCTCCAGTTGTTGGAGATGGCAAAATCTGTATATAGAAAACACAAAAGGAAACATGCCCATCAATTCAACAACAATAAAAAGTAAGCACATGAGACAAGAATCACAATCCATAAGGCAGAACAAAGTACCAAAAATAGAAAGAAAAAAAAAATCCTCAAGAAAAGCATGTTCAAACTTCAAAGTAATTCTCTCGTTTAACATCTAAACCATTGAACAAATCTCTAACATGATCAAACTATCAAGTCAACTCAGGTCTTGGTCACTTACCAGATTTGCACAACCAAAAAATAAAATAAAAAAACTCTTTCACTTTTCTTTGTTCAAAATTTTCTTATCAACCAAACACAGTCAACAAGATAAAAAAAATGAAACTCACGTTAGAAGAGTTAAGGAGAACGGGTGAGTCAAGAAGCTCAGCAGGGCTCAACCCAGGTGGAATAGCAAAGTAAGAAGAAGGAGAAATAGGAGGAGGTGATAGAGGCAAAGAAGGAGGTGGAATAGACTTGAATTTTGGTACACCAGACCCAGTTCTCTCAGCTATACGATCTGACAAACCACGAGGCTTGTCATCTATAGGAGAAGCAAGAAGGTCAGAAAAAGATGTGGTCATAAAAGGGTGTGTTGAGAAAGTGAAGTTGTTGTAAGAGTTTGCAGAGGTGTCTAAGCTACCAGAAGAAGATGCCATAAGAGACACAAAGGTGAAGTTGTTTGTGTGAAGAAGAAAAGTTTTGATACAAAGAAATGGAAGAGTTTAATATAAAGAGGAAGATGAAGAGAAAAAAGGGTCACGTACGTAATGCACAAGTCATTGCTTTCTATTGGGAGGAGATATTTCTGAGAAGCTAAGAGATGAAGCCATGGTTTGACCGTGGAAAATTTGCCACGGTGTATATCTTTTGGCATTTTTTTAAAGTTTTTTTTTTTATTTTTTTGGTCAAAGCTCGTGGGTTTGACTGGATGGCGGCTGGCACTGAGATATGCTTCTTTGTTTGTGTTTGTGGAAACTGCAATATGCAAAATCTGTAATGTGCGACGTTCAACTGCAATAGCCATCTCTCTCTGCATCTGGAAGCTAGTAGATTAGCCACTGTTCCTTTTTTATTCATGTCAGAAGTTGAGACAATGTTGATTTTTTTTTTTTTTTTAGTTTTTAATCTTGAAAATTAAAAATATTATTTTTAAAATTTTGTTTTTACAATTTAAATAATTGACAAAGGGCTATACAAAGGATTAACGCTATTTCATTTCCAAAGCATACACATCACGATCATGATGAAAACTGTATGATCAATATTGTAATTATTCTTATTTGCTACGGATAGATATTCTTGAAGATTGTATGTAACGGTATATTAGTTATGTAACGGTATATTAATTATGTAATGGTATATTAATTATGTAACGATATATTAGTCGTTATGAAAATATTTTTTGTAACCGTTATAACTGTAGATAGACTGTTAGACTGTTACATATCTTATGCGACTATTATAGATCTTTGCGCCTATGTAAAGGCTCCCAATGAAGAAGATAATCATCCAGTTGAAATACCAAGTTTATTTTGGTATCAGAGAGATCCTAGTATACATGTTTTCGCATTTCCTTTCAGTGTGAAAGCTGGTCCATTCAACATGGCCACTGGTGGTCGCGGCAAGTCTAAAGCAACCGATCCTAGTTCGCCATTTTTCTTGGCTGGATCCGACAGTCCAAGTCTCTTGTTAACGACTGTCATGCTGCGTGGTGAGGCCAACTATGAAAACTGGGTCAAGCTCATGAAAAACGCATTGAAGGCAAAAAATAAATTGGGTTTTGTGACTGGATCAGTCAAGAAACCAGAGGAGAATGATGCCGAAAAGTGGCGCGCCTGGGAGATGTGTAATTCAATGCTCAATGGTTGGATTCACAACACCATTGATGCAAAACTTCAACCATTCATCAAGTGCTTCGATGACGTCAAGGATTTATGGAATGATCTAAAGGAAAGGTATGCGGTGCAAAACTTTCCAAGACAATATCAACTAAAATCCAATTTAGCCAGTATCAAGCAACATGGAGATAGCGTTGGTGATTATTACACCAAGCTAAGAGCTGTATGGGATGATCTAGAAGGCAGCAAAACTCGCAAGTCTTGCTCTTGCGGTAATAAGTGTGATTTTGCCAAAGAAATCGAAGAGGAGCAAGAACATGATCGAGTTTATCAATTTTTGATGGGGTTGGACGACTCTACATTTGGCAATCTGCGATCCCATATCCTCAACACTTCTCCTCTTCCTAATGTCAACAAAGTGTACGCAATTGTCACTCAAGAGGAGACCCATCGCAGTATCTCTCGCGTTCAAGATGAACGAAGTCAGGTAGTGGGATACTCAGCCCAAACTGATTCCATGAAGCGGACAGACGCAGCCATGCAGCAACGGATGGCTCATGACAAACCACAAGTCAGAATGCCTTGCCCTCATTGTGGCAGGACCAATCACGACCCTTCCAAGTGTTGGAACGTTCATGGTTTTCCACCAAACAAGAGTGTTGATCGCGGACGAGGAAGGGGAGGACATTCTGCAGGATGCTATACGCATGCACATGCGTCGCTTGCGATGGATACCTCACACCCAGTTGCTGCTAATTCTCTTCCTCCAGACTTCTCACATTCTGCTTCTCCATGGGTTGCTGCACACTCCGTTTTGACCCCATAAGTTGTGAGCAAATTGTTAACATTGGTAGACCAGTCTCACTCACATGAAAGTCTATCTGGTAAGCGTATTTATTCTAAATGGCTCATTGATAGTGGGGTCTCACGTCATATGACGGGAACTTTAGCTTTATTAGCTGACATTACACATATCCCCTCTCTACCTGTGACACTACCAAATGGATCTAATACTTATGCTGCAAAACAAGGCTCGATGGTGTTTAATACAAACATCAGATTATCAAATGTTTTATATGTGCCTAACTTACGCTGCAATCTCATTTCGGTTTCTCAATTGCTTCATTCCAAAAGCAGCAGCGTCACATTCACCGATAAAAAGTGCATTTTGCAGGACCAAGTGCTGAAGAGAGAGATTGGTTTGGGTGAACTTCATGAAGGAGTATATGTGTTTCAGCCTCTGTGTGCTTCAGCTTCGGCAGTTCAAGCAGGAGAGTCAATTGAATTGTGGCACAACAGGCTAGGCCATGCATCCTATGATATTTTGTCTTTGATTCCAGAATTTAAAGTTTTGAATAATAAAGTGGTAAGTAAGGCATGTGAAGTTTGTCATCGTGCCAAGCAAACTAGATCAGTGTTTACTGTAAGTTTTTCTCGCAGCAAAGAATGTTTCTATTTAATCCATTGTGGCATTTGGGGTTCGTATAAACATTCTTCTTCTTCTGATGCACGTTATTTTTTAACTGTTGTGGATGACTATAGCAGGCATGTATGGGTTTATATCTTGGCAGATAAAAGTGAAACTTATGATCGAATGTGCAAATTTCTGGCTATGGTTCTAAACCAATTTGGTAAAACCATAAAAATAATAAGGTCTGATAATGAGACTGAGTTCAAATCTAATAACATGATGAATGAGAAAGGTATTTTGCAGCAAACAACATGTGTTTATACGCCTGAACAAAATGGGAGAGTAGAAATGAGGCATAGACACATCCTTAATGTGTCACATGCCTTTCTATTTCATGCAAATCTTCCTGTTGATTTTTGGGAAGAAAGTATTCTTGCTGCTGTTCATGTAATTAATAAAACACCTATAAGGATAGTCCAAGGCAGGTCACCACATGAAGAATTGTATGGAGTTAAACCAGATTATAGGTACTTGCGCACGTTTGGTTGTCTGTCTTTTGCTAATATTAGACCAAAACCAACTGACAAGTTTGCTCCACGTTCGTGAAGATGTGTTTTCATCGGATACGCATTCTTAAATGGAGAAATAAGTGAGGAAGTTTACATGAGATTCCCTCCTAGATTCAGTAATGGATCTAAACATAAAGTTTGTCGTCTTACAAAGTCATTCTATGGTTTGCGACAATCACCAAGAAATTGGTTTTCCAAACTCAGTAGCTCGTTGACAGCTTATGGATTTGTTCAGTCAAGAGCTGATTACACGCTCTTACTATGCAGAAAGGGGTTGTGTTCCTTGCACTTTTAGTCTATGTAGATGATATCATCTTAGCGGGTAATAATTCATGAGCTTGTCATGCAGTCAAAGAGTATCTGAATCAGTGTTTTAAAATAAAAGATCTGGGTAATCTGAAGTATTTTTTGAGGATTGAGATTGCCCGAAGCAAGAAAGGAATATTTTTATGTCAGTGTAAGTATGCGTTGGATATTCTTTCTGATTCCGAGCTCGGTGGATGCAAACCTGTCATGTCTCCTATAGAACAAAATCATCGTCTTGCATTGGATGAAGGACCAGAATATGAGAATCCTGAACGATATAGAAGACTCATCGGTAAGTTGATTTACCTCACTATCACAAGACCTGACCTGAGTTATGTGGTTCATATCCTGTCTCAATTCATGCATTCACCGCGCCTAGCTCATTATGAGGTTGTTCTTCGTGTTCTTCGATATGTAAAAAGTGATCCGGGTCAAGGAATTCTTCTAAAATCGGATAGTGACCTAAAAATCCATGCCTATTGTGACTCAGATTGGGCTTCATGTCCTCTTACTAGACGATCTCTCACTGGTTTCTTTATTATGTTGGGTTCATCACCAGTGTCATGCAAGACCAAGAAACAAGTAACGGTGTCGCATTTTTCAGCAGAAGCAGAGTATAGATCAATGGCTGCAACTACAGCAGAGATCGTGTGGCTCAAGTCATTTCTCACCTCTCTTGGGGTCACTCATCCAAGTCCTATGGAGTTGTTTTGTGATAATCAAGCAGCTCTTCACATTGCAACAAATCCAGTATTTCACGAGCGTACAAGCATATTGAGTTAGATTGCCACTTTGTACGTGAACATATTATGGCAAATAATATTGCAACAGCCCATGTTCCTTCTCGTTCCCAACTTGCCGATTTGTTTACTAAAGCCTTAGGACAATGTGAGCTCCTTGGTTTTCTTCCCAAGTTGGGCATTTCATTCTTACACACTCCAATTTGAGGGGGAGTGTTGGAGATTTTATGTAACGGTATATTAATTATGTAACGGTATATTAACTATGTAACGATATATTAGCTATGTAACGGTATATTAGTGGTTATGAGAATATCTTTTGTAACCGTTGTAACCGTAGATAAGGTGTTTACTTTTGTAACCGTAGATAGGGTGTTTAGATAAGGTAGTATTTATTTGTTAAACTGTTACAGATCTTATACGACTGTTACAGATCTTATACGACTGTTACAGATCTTTGCGCCTATATAAAGGCTCCCAATGAATGAGATAATCATCCAGTTTAAATACCAAGTTTATTTGTTGTCTTTTGAACGTAGCTCTAACATGTTTTAGTTGGTGTTTTTTTTTTAAGTTCAATTATTCGGTAATTTTCTCTAATTTTGTTTTAAAAAAATTCCTTTGACAAAGTTTATATATTTTTAAATAAATTCTTCCTCACCAATAATCCGTATACTTGGTTGAAAAAAAAAATTTAGATGTGTATACTTGGTTGAAAATTTAAACAAATTATAAGAATTTTTGTGAAAGAAATAAGAAAAATAAAAATAATAAGTCTTTATACTTTATTTGAGTTTTTAAATAAGTTTCTATAATTTAATAAAATTATAATTTGATTTGAGAAGTAATATATTGTTAATTTATTGTGGATTGTTGCTTAGTTTATTGGTGTATGGACAATTTTCCCTATTTTGGGCTCTAAGTGCACAATAGTGTAGTTTTCATGGACATGTTCTAAAGCCAACATTTGCCCACTTTGAGTTGATAACCCAATAATACTTGAAAAAGCAAATTTTCACATAAGGGGAAGTTAATAGATTGTACAACTCACACAATTGAAGAAGAGATTATTGTAAATTTAAGTGTGAGTGATGAAGTATTATATAAGGGAAAACCTATTTTTGGTGCATAGTATAGAATAAGGTCTAATAATATAAGATCTGATAATTTAAGACCTGGTTAAATTTTAATATTATCAAGTGTTTGGTATAGTATTGTATAAGATACTATCTTCCAATATTTTAAAAATTAATATATTAAAAAAACTTATTTTAATATATTAATATTGAAATGATATATTAGTTCTTGAGAATTGTACTTGTAATCAATATTAATATATCAATCTCTTATCAGGCCTAATCCCACCTCATAGGCCTGATTAAGTTATACATCATTTTGATGTATCAGAGGGTTCTGCTGTATAAGCTTATACTGTACGATGGTCACATCAAGTAACTGAAAATGTCATAATGTATATTATAAGTTTATACTATCAAGCCTTATACATCACACCAAACATGCCCAGGGCATGTTTGGTACATAGTATAGGATAAGACCTGATAGTATAAGACCTGATTGTATAAGTATAAGACCTGATAGTATAAATTTTAATATTATCCTACGTTTGGTATGGTATTATATAAGATAATATCCTCCAATATTTTAAAAATTAATATATTTAAAAAAATCATTTTAATATATTAATATTGAAATGATATATTAGTTCTTGGGAACTGTACTTTTAAGCAACATTAATACATCAACCCCTTATCAGACCTAATCTTACCCCCTAAGGCTTGATTAAGTTATACATCATTTTGATTTATAAAAGGATCCTGTTGTATAAGCTTATACTATACGATGGTCACACCGAACAACTGAAAATGTCATAACGTATAGTATAAGCTTATACTATCAAGCCTTATACATCACACCAAACATGCTCTAAGGGCATGTTTGGTACATAGTATAGGATAAGGCCTGATAGTATAAGACTTGATAGTATAAATTTTAACAATATCCCGTGTTTGGTATGGTATTGTATAAGATAATATCCTCCAATATTATAAAATTAATATATGTAAAAAAAATTATTTTAATATATTAATATTGAAATGATATATTAGTTATTGGGAATTGTACTTTTAAGCAACATTAATACATCAACCCCTTATCAAGCCTAATCCTACCCCTTAGGCTTGATTAAGTTATACATCATTTTGATGTATAAAGGGATCATGCTGTATAAGCTTATACTATACGATGGTCACACCAAACAACTGAAAATGTCATAATGTATAGGATAAGCTTATACTATTAGGCCTTATACGTCATGTCAAACAACCCTAAGAGTGTTTAAAGAGAAAATATATACATGCATGAAATAAAATGACTCATTAACCTAATGTTTTAAGATATTGAGCTGAGAATTTGAGATATAATTAATATCATATCGTATTGATTGTTGCTTAGTCAATTAATACGTGGATGGGCTTTTCTAGCCCCATAATACATATATTAATTTTTAATATTTTTTCATATGCGTTGATAATCAAACATTTAACAACTCAAATGATTATCATATAATTCAACTATACTGCATTGTTTTGCTAGTGTCCCTTTTAATATGCATCAAATTACGCAGCCCAAATATTTAATAGGGTTAGGATCATTGTACATGATCCAAGTTACACTCTAAATTTTAAAGTTATCCTATTTATATTTAACTATTTGAATTTATTATATATATTAATTATTAGATACAAGAAAATCAATATTTAAGATTTGATTATTTAATATAATTAAAAGATGTCATGCAACAGTAAAGAAAAATATTATTATTTAATAATTTAATGAGAAATTATTTATTGTTGGACATAATAAGTGATTTCAACATGCTTAATGTTTTTAAAAATTTCCTTTTTATTAGATATTAAATAATATAATTATTATTTTTTGATATATCAACCATAATTACTTTTTGAGGTTCTCCGGTTATCCCTATAAGTTTTAACTCTTTGAATCAACTATGGAATTAATCTCGAATTTAATCACAATTAAAATCTTCTTATCCTTTTCCAAAAATATTTTTTCGTTATTAGTGCTAATTTTTTTTTTTTTTTTTAAAACAGCTCCTTTGTCAACATAATACCCATCTATATTAGAATCTAGAAACATAACATACCTGATTCTAAAGTGTAATTTCCCCCTCTTCTTTTCACTATATTATTATATATAAGTACCAACAGGAAGTCAACAATATGGTCGAAGTTGAAGTGATTAAATGCCATTTAATTAAAGGAAAATAAAAAGATTGATGCCATTCAATCACGATATCGTTTAACCCTTATGAAAGATTCTATTAGCTGAAAATGATCAGTATCAATATCATTGCCATCGAGAGAAAGTTAATTAGGCACTCTTTCGGCGTTTGCGTGTTCAACGGGGGAATAGTGGAAAAGGTGGAAATGAAGGAAAAAATTAGGAACGAATATTAGGAAAAGTTTAAAGGTGCGTGGAAGTTAGATTGATCCAAATTGCTATTCAATCTATCCATAATATATATCTACAAGACGAAATGTGACATGTGACGTATGGGAGATTAGGATTGCTTTGTCGAAGTTGTCTTTTATGGTGTCATTGCAATGCACAAGAGGCCATCACAACAAGTTTGGGCCAAAAGCTACCTAGTTGGAGAGACATACCCACAAACACCGACATTGCACTCCTTGTTTCTTTTCCCCAAGATTCATTGCCAGTGCATTATTGAACTTTGACATTTCCCATGTTCAGTAGGTACCGAAGGGATTGTTGTCCAAAGCTTAGTAACAGAATTATTGTGTAACAACTAATAAGTAATAACTATCAATAACCTTTTTTTTTTTTTTTTTTTCTCTTGCCTTGTACACGTTAATCAACAGCTGGAACTATTTGAATAATACCACTTATACATGTTTATACATATAGTACAATTCTGATACACATATCTTTATATAATTAGAGTTTATTTCCCATCATTTTCTACACACATATATTTTAATTCTATTATATATTTCTCAAATTGAATTATGGATGATGTATATTAAGCATTTTTCGCACTATATGCTTTTGCCTATATTACTTCTATAATCAAAGTCTGACTTCAACCTTAATTAATTAATAGATTGATGGATTCTTCTACAGTATCTTTGGACGATTTGGCGTTTGGATTTGAGTACTACTAACAGCGCAAAGGATACACAACAACTGTCTCTGTTTTACTTCATTATTACTATATTTTTGCCAGCATTGACACATATTCAATGATTTTTATGTAATTTATTTTTAGAACAGTAGCATTTTTTCAAATAGATTAAAGGAAATCATACTCTTATGTTGCATGAGATTAATCTATCATATTACTCTCACTACGAAAAATGTGACTTTTTTTTTCTTCTAAAAATTGGTGGGACCTACTTTATTTATCTCTTAACACGAGAGAACTTATCTCATATTACATAAGAGAAGTAAACCCCATAAATTAAAGTTTGCGATGTAATTTTATTAGATGAAGATAGATGAATAATTTTATACTTTATATTGTATTTCTAATAGATTATCTCATGTGCACGAAGGGTATGTGAGAAATTTTTCAAGATGATACCTCAATAAGATCGATATATATATAGGCAAAATAATTTGTAATGTGACTGTATGTAAGCATTGATGCAGTCACCTAAAAACTACGTCGTTTTGGGTGGGATAAAGGAAGTTCGCATTTAAAATTAATTGTAGAAAATAAAGATATTATATTTATTTCCAACTTTGTATGGTTATGATTCCCCAAATTTAAAATTTTATATTTATTTCCTCCTTTGTATGGTTATGATTCCCCATATTTAATGTTTTATATTTATTTCCACCTTTGTATGGTTATTATTCCCCATATTTAATGCTTTTACATTATAAAACGACGTAGTTTTATATGACTGCACCAATCCTTAGGTGCAGTCACTTTACATCCGCTAAACCCATATATATATATATATATATATATATATATATATATATATATATATAAAACACCACTCGTAATAATAGTTTGAGAATAAGGAATACTTATTTGAGCTATTAGATTTACTTAATAAACTATGAGCGATTCTTCTTGTTAGGATCTTCTTTTCTATGACCTATTCCAAAATTGACAGCATTTAACGATGGGAGCAGATTGCTCAAGGAGCTTAACACCAGTACAAATAGGTTAGAGGGAGGACCTAACCAAATACCCTGAAAAGAGTTGTGTCCACTGGGTCCACCCATCATCATAAAAAATTAGGATCACACTAAAACCTACACTCTGCCCAACTACACCCAATATCAATAGATGCTATAAGCCCAACTCAACATGATCACAATGAGATAGTCAAAATAATACAATTAGAATATTGTTACTTTAAAACACAAAATTAATTAATTAATATTCGCCCAGAAAATTTCTAACAGCGTAGACAATAACAAACTTCATATACAATTGTACTAAAAAGTTCTACAATATTGTCAAACTTTGGATAATTTGGTCATGAAAATTATGATACCATATCAAATAACCAAATCTAAAAAAAAAAAAAAAAAAAAAAAAAAAAAAAACTTAAGTTAATAATATGTTTTTTATTTTGTGTTAAAATCTAACTTTATTTAAATTCTATTTCACTTGATCATAAGCTATTATACCATGTTATAAACCAAGTCTCATAATAATTTAAGCTCTTTGGTGAAAATATATGAATAATTTTTTATTGTATTTTCTAGCACCATCTCACGGTATTATATTTCTTAACACCGTCCCACGTCTGATCTTCAATTCAGAGCGAAAGAGCGTTATGCACCCTTCTATATGTTTATACTCCTTTGATGTATATCTTTTCTTGTTTTTTTTGTTTTTTTTTTTTTGGATAAAGGGAAATCAAAAGATACAAAAGTAATTAGAGCATTACAGCCCTGGGCCAAACAGTGCCCCTACTGTCATTGAGAACTCTATTTCTACAATCAATGAGAATATCCCTCAAAATTATGATATTCCAACAGCCTTGTTTGTGGGCATGAGTTGCGAGCCAATCCACAACACTGTTGCCTTCTCTGTATGTGTGGGAGATTTTGATCTCCCAGCTCCTACTCAGAAGCTCCTGAATCCTCCAAATAATAGCAGCTAGGGGGTGGTTTGGGTTGCTGCCTTTTTTGATGAACTCCAAGCCACTTTAGAGTCACTTTCAAGCTGAATCCTCCAAATAATATCTTTTCTTGTTAGTAATAGATATATATAATATATTATCACCAATTAGTAAATCATTTTGTTCTATAACTTGACAAATTAATTAATTATGACAAAAATAATTTATCAAGGTTTACTTTTTTTTTTAAAAGAAATTACTCACCATTAAATTTTAATATTGTTTTCCAAATTTAAACAGAGAACATTTCAATTATATATAAAGGAATAATTATTACACTACTCCAAACTCGTTATCAACATTATGGTGTGTCTTGTCAACATCTATTTATTTTTTTTGAGATATTTGAATCGTTTCATCATTTGTGACTAGTTCGATTCGGGATGGGTCCCAGATTAAGATTTTAAATCCCTTTAAAAAATGATACTGAAGAGGATCGAATATATTTTCTCACTTTCACCTGCTTAATTCTTTAACACCAACTGAGCTATCATCACGTCAACACCTATTTTGATCAACATATCACGGTTTAAAAATCATCAACGCGTAAACAGTTGTTATTAACGAGTAAACGACAAATATGTTATAAAAAAATGTAAGATTTATTTTATTTAGTAAATTTATGGTTTCTAAGCTCTTAGTCATAACCTTACTCAAAAAACCAGATGGACAAGTTATACGTACTGAAGCATAAGTAAAACCAAGTGCATCGTCCAACTCTCTTCGTTTCATGGTTAGGGTAAGAAAAGTAAAAGAAACATATTTAAGGTTAGGTTTTCGTCAGCACATACGCAGTCACATACTTAATATGAAAGCAATTGAGACACAATATAACAATTACATGACAAAGATTGTTTAATATATATGAAGATCATCAATCATAAAAAAAAATATAATTATTTTGCCAATTTGTTTATGGGTTTTATAATTCTCATTTAACATGAGAATTTGAATTTTCCTATACACTCTTTGATTTTCGTGCCAACATGGGTCCTACACATAATTTTTTCTAACATATGAGTCCCACATGCTTTTTGTCTCTACAACATGAGAATTCAATTCTTATATTGAATGAGAAATATAAAACCCTTTGTTTATTTACGAAAAGTACTTATTTCTTTAGAACCGTTTAAAAAAATAGAAAAGAAAGGAACGAGATTAAAAGAATATAGAAAAATTAGTGTTCACTACATTTAATAAGCCGTACTCCAATTGAATATTTTTATAGTTCTCATTTACTTTTATAATAAAGTAATTATACCAAAAGAATAGTCTATCTTTATATTATATTATGTAAAAAGGATATAACTATCTCATGTTCCTCTCATATAAAAAGTTATGCCATCATTTTTTCTTTTTTTTAATGAATGATGGATCTCATTACATCATGTGTATATGATAGGAGATACTTATCTCTAATAACATGAGAAAAATAAAACTCTATGTAAAATTACTATTATATTGATATTTTGGAGGGTTATAACTTTAAGTCACGCTCTCTACTTTTACGAATGCGTTATAAGAGTATTTATTTAAATTGTATTGTAAAATTTTATTAAAATTTGTGTCACTCAAATAATTGTTTGTAATATAATAATCACAATTTATTATATTCTTGTAATAAACAAATGGTTCTTATTAGAAAAATATTCTTTGACAAAATATAATCCAATCAAGCACTAATCTGAGATCCGATACCTCGTGTCATACCTGAAAAAAAAATCTGAAACAATTTGTTTAAATGTTATGAAATTTATAACTACAAAAAGTGGATCAGCGATTTCTTTTCGTGAGTGCGCGTGTGCTATTTCATCCGTGTAACAAATAATTAAGGGAAAAGTGTTTATCTTTTAAAATGATAAAACTTAAATCCTTTTATTCTCACAAAGAGATGGGACCCACATTTTTATTTTTATTTTGTCAACTCTTTCTTTCTTTATCTATCTATTTCTCTATCTTAAAATGATACAACTTTACCTCCTTTAAAATGAGGAGAGGGTTACGTTTACAACTTTTTTTGTTTATAACTCTTCAACTATGTTTTCTCGGGAGAAACATTATGTTCTCCCAGAAGAGCATAATTGAAGTTGTAAGAATTGTAAATAAATAAAATTGTAAACGTAACCTGCTCTTGAAATGATACACACTTAATCCAATAATTAATCACTAGATTCGCTTTAGATTCTACTAACCAGTGCATTTAATCCATTGATCCAAACAAGATGTGGGAGAGATACATCAAGAATTCACCAAAGGGTTAACCGGATATATAGTCAAGAGCAGCTCTACGATTTATTGTCTGACCTCGACCGAAGAAAATGAAGTCAATAACCTCATAATATACATTGCAATGTATATTCGATTCAATTCCTCTTTGTTTTATGACAACATTATAATATAGGTTTTGTTTTGTCCAATATATATGTATAAAGAAAGAGACTATAGATATTGATGTGTTTATAAAATTTAGCTATAGTACTCCCAAGTAAACGCTCATTTAGTCTCATTAATTTGTTTGTGCCAACTTGCCACTTTATAACATCTAGAAAGCAGAAACTGTGGATTACCATTCTCTAGATTATTCTCAAAAGGTGTCTGCTTTTGGAAGTTTGTAGCCAAAGCCAACCAAGTTCATTGTGTGAGTTGGTAGATATATACAGGGAAAATTAAAAAGCATGCTTTGGATAGATCGATCACAAAACCAGCTTGTGCTTATATATTAAAAAATAGAACCACCCTTTATTGACTCTTGCTTAATTGCTGAAAATTTTTAAATTAATTAAGCAGTTAAATGACACTATCAAAGTCTCTTTTACTGAAAAAGAAAACGCGTCACTAATAACTTATCAATGCAGATGGATCCAGTTGATTGAGCGTTAAATTAATTGTATTTAATTAAGCTTCATTATTATTGGTGTTTTTCCATAAAGGCGATCTCTACATGATATCTCAACTGATGTCTCTTCCTTTTATCCTTGGCCTCCATTAAAGCAACAATTCAACCCAAAAGTTTAAGCCGTTGGATTATGCTACATTAATGATTTTATATATATATATATATATATATATGTATATATATATATATATATAATTGGAAATTCCAAATAGTGATAGTAAAATGAATGGTTAGTTAGTTATGGTAGCTTGTCCTGGCTTAGTAGCGCGCTTATGAATTCAGGGCATAGTTCCAATTAAGTAAAATATGTGGACAAAAATTTGAAGTGAGAAACCGTACTTTAACTTGAATAAGCATAATGAACCTACAGCAGAATGTCCTATAGATTCGTGGAAAGCACTTTTTAATGGTTTCCCATTTCTAGATTTCATTTTCTTTGACCGTTTTTGATAGTTTATTAATTATTTTAATTGGGAAGTGGGTTTTCATCGCCATGAAGTTGTAGGAAGAAGAATAGGTCAAATATCAATAGTCAAGACTTCTGAAGTATGAGGCACTTTCACACTTGACACATTTAGGATTTCACTAAACTCAAATCCCATGCTGACCAAATCAAATCCTAAAGAAAATTATAAAAAAGAAAAAGAAGGTCCACAAATTTTTTAGCCATGGTTAGGGGATCTGAATCTCATAACCAAATATGATAATCACTTTTAGAAGTCAGAAAATATATAATTCTTTTTAGCTAAACACAGGAAGCTAAATATTAAGTTGGCAAACGTTCTGAGTTGAGCTGCGTTAAAATGCAATTTAGAATGATTTTGTCAATATTTACTTTGCTTATTACTTGGATCTGTTTTCCTTTGATCATATCTGCATTGTTAATTTGAGTGAGGATTGGTATTAACTATTAAGCCTTGTGCATTAGCATTATAATAATAAGAACAGAACACATAATCAACTGGATTTAAAGCGTTTGCTAAATGTGATAAACCAATTCAGCCCAAAAGTTTAAGCTCTTGGGTAAGCTATATTAATGGTTTTATATATATTAACACTAAATTTACGAATAACTTTTGCTTTCAACAGAAAAGTGAGCTCATAATATATATATTTTTAACTATAAATTATTTCCTTCGGGTCCCTACATAATGCTAGTAAATACACTTGAAAACAATGTTTTGCATCAGCTTAGCTTTCACTCACCAGTAACATTAATTTTTATTGCCAATAGATAAGAGTTTTGACTTTTGACCGAGGGAATTATATTGAAAAGGTCAAAATACTACAATTTAGGACATGTGAGGTCTGTTATATACATTTTGACCATTAAGATTTTTGAAAAGCTAACAATGCAAATCTTTGACTGAGCTATTGTCCTTTTTGTTCCATTCCTTCCTACAATGTTGGGACAAGGACAAGCCTAGCAGCCACATACTTCATCTCTCTTGGTTGTTTATTCAAAAGGGCCAAAAATCTTCAGATGTTCAATTCCTGACCAAAATGTACCAGTAAATATTAAACATTTAAACCTTCTTGATGAATTCTTTTTCAGCCATCTCTATATACTAAAATCCACTTCCCATCAAATCCTGTCTTCTGAGGATAGGGATCAGAGAAATTTTTGTACGCAACCTTATCAATTTTTGCAATGAGACTTGAATTCGAATCCGTGACCTCTCACTCCAGGTCTCTATATACTAGTAAGCCTAATTAATTTCTACTTATGAAGCTTGTAAACTCCTTCCAGGATGTAGCTTCCATCTTTTTGGATGTACTACCACCTGTCACAAATGTGCATGGCTTGCAGTAAGATATGATGAATATAAGTTGAAAAAATAGAAGTGTATCTTCTGCTGCTATTTGTAATTCAAATAAAATATTTCAAATTTTCAAGTCAAGTTGAGAATGCAGAACAATGAAGTTCTGCATTAAACATATATATTTTACCTGTTCCTCATAAATCTTCACCCGCATGAAAACACGTATGATAATCATAATCATGAAGCAATGAACAAGCTGAGATATTCCACTGAATAATTTTTCCTCAAAGGGTATTATGTATATTCCTTAAAAAAGGGCCGACCCAGTTCAATACCCACTCGTGAGTGTTTGGGGAAGGACATACGAGTCAAGCCTTATCCCCGCTTTTGCGGAGAGGCCGAGTCGAAGCCGGGATCTTGGACATCATGGTAAGCATGCTTACCACTGAGCCAAGCCGGCCCTTCATATTCCTTAAAAAAGATAAAGGCAAAACCACCAAGTAAAAATAACTTCGGTAAGAGAGTTTTATGTTGAACAATAGGCCGTGAATGAAACTGAAGTATGTCTTTTGACAGATTTTGATGTGATTATGGGGGGAAGGGAATTTTATATTCCAATAGCCACTTCATTAAGAGCATCATCCTTGAAATAAAGAACTGCTTTTCTAACTCTCACTGCAGTTAGACCATCCCAACTACTGAGATATTAGAAATTCAATTTATAAGAGCATTATAATGGATTTAGTGGTTTTAAATTGAATGCCAAATTCAAGGATTCATGTTTTGTAACAGATGATTCCTGCATATGAATAGCTGCAACTAAAGAGATGAATTAATGGCCAAAAGAAAAACACAGGAAAATACCTGAAAGTTTCAAACCGTTTTTTCCTTCCAAACAAGCACACAACCTCGAGCTTCAATGTATTCAAGAATATGTGGAGATAGTAATGACTTAAAGGATGTGTTTAGCTTCACTTTGGTCAAACTTTGACAAGCCAAAAGGACAGATGCTAGGCCATTTGAAGTTAAATACTCCAAGTCAAAGATGGATATGTGCTGTAAGCAGCTTATGCTGGCAAGAGCACTGAGTCCCATATCTGTTACTGAGCAACATGACAACTTCACCTGCAATTCAAATAAATCAATGCTAGTTAGTTCTTATACACACACCAGGGTATATGAGACCTAAGTATCTGAGGTACTAAAGGGCTGACCCAGTTCAAATATCCACTTCGTGAGTGTCCGGGGAAGAGAATACTCTAGGTCGTCTTTCCCCTACTTTTTGCAGAGAGACTAATTCGAACCCGCGACCTGACACATCACGGCAAGCAAGCTTACCGCTGAGCCAAGCCGGCCCTTCAAGTATCTGAGGTACTAATGTTATGTAAATAAATACTGGCATATAAAACAATGTCAAAATACATTGAACAACTAATTAAGGGATAGGAACCTGCCTGTTTAAGGTTTTGAGAATATTGAGCCAACTGAATCATTCCAGTGTCATTAATTTTATAACACTTCTTGATATCCAGAATCTCAAGATGCCTACACTTGACAGCAATATTTGAAAGACCTACTGATGAAATGTGTGGGCATCCTCGAATTTCTAGTGTTCTTAGCTTCAGGCATTTTGAGAGAGACACTAATGAAGTATCTGTTACATTACTGTTATAAGCAACATTAATAACCTCAAGTGAAGGACAGCCAAGAGAAATTGCAGCAATGCCAGCATCAGTTATTCTTGAGCTCCTATGAAATTAAATAGAGCAAACTTTAATTTGAAAAAAAGAAAAGGAAATTTCAAAAGAATGAGGTAAGAGCAAACAACATACATGCTTTGCAGTTTCAATTTATTGATAAATAAGTTTCATGAAAATCATTTAGTTCCTGCCAAATATTGATGTTAGGGTCAAATCACTATTATTATTATTACTATTATTTTTCTGGGGTGATGGTAAGGGAGGAGGGGAAGTTTGAGGTATATGTACCCCTTTCACTCATGATGAGGTAAAGTAAGAGTGTAAGAGTTAAGACATGGGAATTTTCACCCATCAACATTTATATTGGGCTTGAATGTTACAAAGTTGAGATATAAGAAACCTGTAGAGATCAAGGTGTTTGAGCTCTGAACAACTGCTTGCAATATACCTAAGTCCATTATCAGTTATCTTCAAACATATGCCCAACTTTAGACTAGTAAGTTTGGTACATTTTGAGATTGATCCAAGCCCTACACAAATCAAGAAATCAAGAAGCATAAATCATGCGTTTAAGGTAACTTAAAGTATATGTAAGGTTGAAAATGCTACCTTCATCATCAATTTCATTATCAGTGACATCTAATTCTTCCAAAAATTGACAGTATCCAATAAACAAAAAAGCATCTCTGCTGACCAAACTGCAAGACTCCATTCGAAGTGAAGTGAGCCTGGAGCATGAATTTGTTAAGCTGTATATGGATGCATGTGTTAGCTTATGACAGCATGTTATGTTTAACTTCTCTAGCACTTTGTGTGTTTGCACAAGGAAGGAGAGACTCTCATCAGTGACTGCAAGACATTTGCTCAAGTTCAGTTCTTTGAGTGAGGCACATGAATTTCCAATGGCTTTTAACCCTGAACTTGTACCCACACAACCGTCTAGTTTAACCAATTGCAGCCTAGAAAAACTTTGCAGACATTTTGCAAGATCAGCAGTGACCTGAATACAATAAAATGAATAAGCTCCACCACAAGGCATAGTCCATAAAATGGTTACCATAGAAAATAATAGAATGATTCAAAACTTACAGCTAGGCTATCTGATAGGATAAGCTTTTCTAAGTTCTGAGCACCATTTGTTAGAGAAGTTAAGCCAATATGACTGATGTTCTGACATTTTGACAAGTTAAGCATCTATCAAGAAAAGGGAGAAAATGTCAGTGTTTTTAATGCCTACTTATATCAAACAGGGCAAGTTAAAAGTCTCACTCTTCATTCAGTAGAGCATACTGAAACCAGCTCCCATAAATAACTTACAGAATCCAGATAACTTAGATATTTGAATGAATATTACGCAGAAACAATGAATACTAAATGCTATGCATTGAAAATCATGGCATTTCTATCAGTCCCACAATATTGCTTTTTCTCTTAAAAATGGAACAAAGTTACAGGCACTAAAAATTAAATCAAATAAAAGTTTACTAAAATAGAAGTCCTTAAATTTACGTAGGATGACAGAGGGGAAAGGATGACATTATCCCAATACCAAGTGCTAAAGCCTACCTTCATTGACTTGCAGCTTGCTTTAAGGGTTGCAAGGCCCTCATCATCAATGCCAAGGCAGTGCTCAAGAACCAAATCTTCTAGATGTTTTAATAGGAGGATATGAGAAAGACATCTTTCTGTTATCTGCACCATCAACAAATTGAATGTTGAATTATTAGTGTTAGTGAAATTCCTCATGTGTATTTTGATAAAAATCACTATAAACCTGCACATGCATGCTTCAACATAAGCCTGAAAAAAGGCTAAATGCATATGCTGTTGTCTTAACTCTTATATAAGAAGCAATAAAATAAAATAAAAACAAGGTAGGCTAGGCTACATGGTTATCTTTATGAGTTGGCTTTATCAGCAATAACATGATAACTACATCGGTGTCCAAGATGCAAATCACTATACTAAAGCAACCAACCATCTCAATCAATATTGGTCAGAGCTTTGCCATTGAATCTGGCACTCAATTAATAATCATCATTAATGGAGTGAGACTTTCCACAGATTAAAACGATCACACATTCACAATAGTAAAACACTCATGAGGCATCAAATTAGAACAACAACAGAAGCAGATTCAAAGTCAATTTCCATTGCCATTGGAACCTCAATCTCCTTGAAAATGACAGAAAGAAGAAAGCACTTCTCTCCTAAACATTTCATAATCATTAAAAACATCCGGATTTACTAAGCTACCAGAAAGAGGATCAAATTTAAAAGATAGTTACCGGCAAGTAAGAAAGATCCAAACTCCGAATGTCCTTGCACTTTATGGCAATCAAACCAACCCCAAGATCAGTGACACCAATACACCATCTTAAGCCAACAAACTTCAACTTTGTACACTTAACAGCTATGCGCCCAATCCCCATGTCCGTTATTGATTTACACCTTGTCAACCACAACCTCTCCAAGTTTGAAGCCTCTGCTATTGCCTTAGCAGCATAGTCAGTTAGGTCTGTGCGATTAGACAAATCAATCTCAACCATGTTTGAGCAGTTCAAAGCCAAGGAAGACAACCCCACATGTGTGAAGAAAGTCCTCGACCCAGAAAGGTTAATGGACCTCAAAGAAGAGCTCCATGTCAGTGATACTGAATCCAACATGTCATCATCCACGCAAGGACATAGTGAGAAATCGAGGCGCGAGATTGAAGGGTAGCGGTTAAAGGTTCTTGGAAGGAACTCAAGGCGACGTGGCTTCAGTGCTCTGCGGTGGTTGGACTCAAGGGATTTGAAGGACTTGCAGACCTCAGAGAATGACTTTCTGGCAAAAGGGTCGTCGTCAAGGTGGTCAAGGATCATGTACATGAGTTCCTCTGTTAGAAGGTTGAAGATGTTGGTGATGTTTGGTTCCATGTTGTTGTTGTTGTTGTTGTTCTTCTTCTTTGTTGGTGAATGGTTGAGGTGGAGCATCAGAATGAGAATGTTAATGTTACATTCAAGATTCTGATCGTAGCTATAACCGTTAACAGAAAACAGTGTCCTAATCGTGATTAGGAGTTTCGGTTGAGTCCTTAAGAGTTTTGGTTGCAGGGGATGATGATGAAGAACAAGTCAGTGTGGTTGACTTTATGTCACGGAGTTTATTGTTGTTATGACCAAATTACCCTTGTTGCAATTTTTTTAGAAAATTTATTTTAATTGTAATTTAAGTAACACTACAATTTTTTTCTTTTTTATACTGGATGATTTTGATATCGAATCTTACTAAATCAGTATGTTTCAATTTAAATTCACATTCTTCATTAAACTTTATACTTCCTTGACATAAAAAAACTATTGCAATCAATTTTTTTTTTCCTGAATATGAATAATAGGTAAACAGAAAGGGCAACGTTTAATGGAGATGAAGATATACTTTTATATAAAAATAGCTAAAAGAAGTTGAGGATATATTTGACATTGCAAAATAGAGCAAATGAATGCTATATGGTGGAGTGGCTTTCTGAGGTAGGATAGTACAGCTCCAAGTCCACATGGTACGGCGACCACTACAACGTATCTTCACTCATTACGTTAATGGAAGTGAATTTGTTTGAACTCGATCACTTAAACTCGTGTTACTTTTACTATTTATTGGAACAACTTTCCGTTTTTTTTTTTTAAGTTCATTGAGAAATGTTTTAATAAACAGTTACACTTACGACTATTTTAAACTTATAGCTTTTATTGTCTATTTGATTATAGTTAGATTAACTTGAAATTAATGGTTGAAAAAAGGAAAAATTAAATTTTAAATTGATCCAATAATAACCAAATAAATATTAAGAATAGTAAGACTAAAATAATGATAAGTATAACATTCACATATTTTAAACTATTTATTGCTAATCAGTCGATTGTTAAACAACTGGTGATTGAAATCAACTTTGTTTAAAAGGTTTTATTTGAGTACTAGATGGACAAGTTTTGAAAGCATCACTTTTTTTTTTTTCAACAAATAAAAAAAATTTCACAAAAGCCTCCTTGTCTCACAATAGTCTGGTCTCCTTCATGCCCAAATCTTTGGACCCTGTTTGTTATACTTAGAAGGAAATGGTCCGACTTAAAATGATATATTTTCAAAAAATTGATAATATGTTCTTAGACCAAAATAAAATAAAATTGCACAGACAAAGATCCACCGGAAGTGTCAATCCAGTAATAAACTATAGCCAAGAGTGAAAAGGAAGTTAGAAGCACCTATATAGTACCAGTTTTTAAGAGATTGATTTCCAATTTTGTATACAGAAAAAAGTTTTCATTTATTAAGTTTCTTTTAGAGCAACTGCGAAAAAGAGAACTTGCATGAAACCCACAGATTTTATTTTATTTTATTTTTTTGTTTATTTTGCAAGAACCGCAAAACTGGAATTTAATCAAGGCTGAACAATATAGCTCGGGGAACCTGGCTTACAAAATAAACAAAGGACATTTTTGCTAAGAAAATTAAAATAAATCACATACAATCAAGACATATTATACCAGCACTATCTCAATCTTCCCACAAATATGGTTGAATTCTCACTTTGCACCTGCTGGTTTCTAACTTCCTGTTAACTTACAACTTCTCAATTAGTTTCTTAAAGATCTATACCAGTACAGTTTGCAAAATCTCTTCAAGTACCCCTTCCCACAAATACAGGCAGAGTTGGAAAAATACTGGCTGATGAAAAATCAATCAGCTACTTCTTAGCAAAGGTTATAATCATGGGATTCTGAGGGGTGATTTTAAAGCCATGAAGAGCCTGCATGGCCATGGATGATTGCACCTCATCTTCAAAATCTACAAACGCGATACCTGGCTTTGCTTCAATCAAGCGTACTTCCTTAAAACCCGGGTATTGTTCGAAGAGCATTTCAAGCATCCTACCAGTGGTTTCATGAGGCAAATTCTCTATGAACAAAATATTGTTAGGAGCAGCTGTTTCTTGAGCACCCGGCCCTTGGCGGAATGTTGGCTGCAGATAAAGTACGCAGATGATATGTTAGTGCAAGTAATATCACAAAAGATAAGCGCAGGAAATTCTTCAACATTACTATCTTATCCACAGACCAACAGTTAAACTGAAAGATGGACTGATGGCCCAATCTCGTAAGAGGGGAGGGGAGAAATTGCTACAACAAAGCCAAAGTTCTTACCAGAAAGAGAAAATCAGGCACTAAAAGCAAATTGTTAGAGGAACTTACCGTTGGGCCACCATTACTTGCACCATGTGTTCCATTAGCCACAGAAGATTGTTGTTCCTCAGCACGCCGCTTTCTTTCAGCTGTACAGGCAAAATTATGCCAGTCAAATTCAAACAATAAGAAAGTACTGCCAATTAAACAAAGGACCTAATTTTGATTCTCATGCAACAAGATCGGAAAGTGATGATGAAAGGCAGTTTAAGATCCTTAAACTATATAACAATGTCAGGTAAACAAATAATGTCCAAATGTTGAAGTTTTGATATTATTCTCTTAAAAATGTTTAACATGGGTATTATGTAAACCACTCCCCATTAAACCCTGACTAGCGAGGATGGGGTGAGGCCTTGTATAATTGCAAAGAGGCTATTTCCCGGATTCGAACTCATGACCTTTCAATCACAAAAGAACAGCTTTACCACTGCTCCAGGCTCGCCCTCAATTTAACATGGACATTACATGGCAATACTAATTTGTTTACTCTTTTCACACACGTTAGTAAGTTGGAAAAACATTACCCATGAATGACAAATTTAAAATCTTTAACAAGGCATAAGCAGCAGCAGGAATTTGTGTATGGATCATAACTCATACGCATAAAGTCGAATAATGAATTAGGAATTACAAACATGATATAATCCACTACTAGGAAGCTTAAGTTCACAGTAAACAATAACTTTAAAACAGAAAATTCAGCCATATTATTATCTTTAAGTCAAGGAAACCTGAGGATGATAATTTGCTCAAATTCCCAGGCCAAGGAAGCACATATGCCTCAGAAAGCTTTATCAGCAGCAATCAAGAATAACACCAACAAAGGACCATTGGGTTCAAACCACAGTAAAATTACTTACATACTTTTTGTATAAAAAAAAATAAAAATTACTTACATACTTTCAACTTTTAAGGAACATTTTCAACTTTTTTTAAATGAAATAAATTATTTCTTCTTTACAACTGTGGATGCCTCTATGTAGTTCTAATGACTAGTATTGGAACGCCACAATCCTATTATATATGATGTTTCAGCCATTTCAAACCAACATTACCACTTTAAAGGGACGAATAATAACTGTGCTTACAAAAAAAATGAGCAAGACTATGGTATAAAGGAAACAATAAATGACTATTGTTCACCTTTTTCCTCTTGTTTCTTTTTCTTTTCCCTTGGAACATAACTTCCCTCTTCTTTAGCAATACAATCTGACTTTGATTTTGCATATTGAATTCGCTGCATCAAATTATTTACATATAAAGCTTTTAGATGCATCTTATTGATCGAAAGATAGACAAATGAAAATACCAAGTAACTTTATTGAAAGGGGAAAAAAATAAGAACATAGAATACATCACCCATTCTTCCACTCTCATTCTCGATAATGAACATAATGCCGACAAGACAATAGATGTTTGGGAAAAAGAAAATCAAAACAATATTTAAATAAGAATTCTAACAAGCAGGCATATTTCAGCACAAACATAAATATATGATAGACTATAGACAAGTAAGAGAAACTACGAGATGAGAAATCACAGACAGTAAGATAACCTGGAAAGGCAATTAGAAATGGTTCCAAAAAGTTTTAATGAGATATAAGTATATAATAGATTTATGAATATAACTGTAATGAAATTACCAACAGCACTATAACTTGATTACCATAGGTTTTTCATAAAACGGGAAGTTTTGCATTTGTCGAACTGCATTGCTGGCAGCAGTGACTTCACTAAAACAAACCCATGCCTGTCCTCGAAGCTTGGGTGTCTTTAGAGCAACAACATCCAAAATCCTTCCATATTGAGAGAATAAGCAATACAGAGATCTCTTCAACTCTGCCAGATTGACAAGACATAGGTCCAACATCAAAATCATTAAAAAAAAAAAAAACTAAAGTCATACCTACAAAATCAGCAAAGAACATATCTAATTACAATATCTGAAATGCGAAATCATTGGCAAACATCAAGTAAGACCATTATGTATATAATTTTAATGTTAAGTTCCATGCTGTCCAATTGAGACACGCGAAATCCAATGAAACTTTCCTACACAACAATGAAAATCAATAAAATTTTCAGCATGAGAAATACAAGAATCAGGGCTCCTAAGCCAAATCCACAGCTACCCTAATTCCGCAATAAGCTTAAACCTAGTTGAAGTTTGTCGGCGCTACTCTCCTGACACCAAATTATATATCACAACTCACTTCAAAATTTACAGGCAGAAGTTGCAACCTCGTCAAGTTCAAAAATCATTGTAAACCCAGAATTAAACGACAGTGAAAAACATGGGAACACGGGTTTTAATGTGGCAGGCACAGAGATAAAAGATCTGAAAGGACGTTACCGTCTTTCTTGACCTTCTCGTTGATATTCTTTATGTAAATGGTCTGGTTTGGAGGTATGTCCCCTGACAGCATTCTGATGAAGACGAATGAACAACGTGAAGCGGTGTAGCCCTAGTTTACTTGAGAGTCAAATGTTAGAGACGATGACGTTCTGTTTTGGGGCTTTTCATGGAAATTCAAATTTCAGTAGGTGGGCCTGGCCCATCTTCACTAACCAAAACCAATGCCATATGATGAAATAGGGCTAAAATATACTTTTAGTTCTTACTTATATATTTATTTATTTTTTGTGAAAAAATATTTAATTTGATTCTTATATATATATAATCATTTCCATTGTCGTTTTTTTTTTTCCATCTGTTGCTATTATAATACTGTAAAATTGACTTAGAGTTACGTTAAAATATAAGGATTAAATTAAAAAAAATTATCAATTGAAAAGATCAACAACATAATATTTTTTGTCATTAATGTCTAACTTTTTTAACTCCTATGTGTAAATTATATGCAAGTAGGAGGATTCAATTTTATCATATATTGTACCTGATTGGGAGCCTGTAAATAGAGCTAGCTTGAAATGTGACATGTACTCATATAAAATGCTGATGACAGACATTACAATGTGATAAGAAGCTATCTTTCTCTTTTATCTATATTTTATTCTAGTTATTTATTTTCAGTTTATTTAATTTACCTTTGGTTATTTTATAGTTACCTATTATTTTACCCTCATTTTAATTTGGTCCCGTCATGAAACCTAAATTAACAATATTTTTTTTAATCATTACTAATCTTCGGCTTCTACACAATTAATGGTGTTGCATAGATAAAGGGTCAACAAAAGCGTATTTAATTGAATTGTTGAATCAGTTGTTATACAAAATTGGACAAGTTCAAGAATAAATGTATTAAAGGAAAACTTAGAATAACATCTGTTTAAGCGTGTTCATTAGTTCGGTTTAACTTAATTATAAATACACAAATTAATCAAAACTAATTAAATTAGTTAAGTTTAATTTGCGTCATTTGATTTGATGGAGTATCCAATCTAACGAAACACAATCAATGATTGTTTGATTAACGGGTATTACAAATTTCAACCAAAATCAACCCGATCACTATATATTTCATCAAAGTGATACATTCACTTCTCTCACTCAACTACCCATTTACTTCTCACATTAAAAGGCACAGTTTCCTCGTTGCCATGCTTCCTTTTTTTTTCTTTTAATTCGCTAGGTATGGTTTGTTTCTTCTTCTTTTTATCCTTTTCTCTTGAACCTGAATTAATTTGACATGCGAATACTATTATATTTAATAAGAAAAAGTAAAAAATCTTACTTAACATGGTTTAAACATATAAAAAGAAGAGTAGTATTTGTTTTTATTAGAATAATTGATCAAAAGGAAAATAGTTTAGTAATTAAAGGTTAAATAAACTAAAAAAAAGACTTTAAGTGAAATTATTAAAAAAATTGGCTGAAAATTGATTTTAGAGAGCACAATAACACTGTTTGGTTCATATAACCGGGTTGAAAAAAGCGTTTGATTGTTGATGTTGTAATCTTTTACTTCTCCAAATTAAGGTCTCTACCACCTGCATTTTTTTCTTAACTAATTAAGAATGCTTAATTTTCACATTTGCGTACACAACAAGCTCTCACCTTTTGTAGTACACATAGTAGACACTTCATTATTTATTTATTTTGTACGCAGTTATGATAATGATAAACCAAGGCCTTCCAGGCCATGAAAAGAATCGTAGATTACATGCCCCCAAGGACCCTTACAATTGCAAATAAATAAATAGCATTTTCCCCCCCCCCCCCCCCCCCCCCCCCCCCCCCCCCCCCCCCCCCCCCCCCCAATCTAAATGTCCCATTATTATTGCTTTTCACAAGTGTCAGTTATATATATTGAATGAGTTTTATTAATCTCATGCAATAGGAGAGAACTCTCTCATACAATAGAGATAATCATGTGTGGGAATCACCCACTATAGAAAAGAAAAAAAAAAGTAACACGGAAATCGATACATGTGTAGAAGAGAAAAATTCTCTCCTACAACATAAGAGTATATTTTGCCATATTGAATATGGGGAAAATGGTTTATAAAAAAAAAATATGGGAAAAAATGTATATCATTTTAATAAACGAGAGAAAGAGATAGATAAAGAAGGAGAGAGAGTGGACAAAAAGAATGTAAAGGTGTGAGTCTAACCTCTTTATGAGAGTGAAATGACATAAGTTGTGTCATTTTAAAGGACAAATATTTTTCCCATTGAATATATAATGTGGAGTGAGGATATTCTAACTACCAAAAATTCTCACTACTAACTTACTACCCATCACATCACCATTGGATGAAAGAGAGAATGTTAAAAAGTTTTTGAAGAGAAAAAAAATGTTAATCTAATGATAATTAGATAGGTAATAGGTTGATAGTGGAAAATTTTAGTAGTAAGAATATCCCTCCTCTGTAATCTTTTTGTGTTTATTTGGTGCTAGAATCACGACATTTGCCAATATTGCGCGGCATAAAATTAAAAATTTCATTTTCTTATACACGGCATAGCGACCCCGATTCTATATATATGGAATGAACATATATACGCAGAGAGTAATATAACTTCAAACTACCATAGTCGTTGAAACGTCACCAAACTCAACTTCTTCAATTTTTAGTATATAGTATACATGTAAACCTTCCTTAATATAAACCTTCCTTAGTTTTTAAAGAAAGGATCTTTATCTCTTTGTGTTATATGCTCAAGTGGTGATCTTACGTTTCATATTAATACTCACATTAGCCTAAACATGAACCAAAAGTTAACACGATTGAGATTTCCACATGATGACAACGATATTGTGTCTTAATTAACAAATCTTGAGAAGGCACGAAACTTGATTATGATAAGTGATTAATATTTATTTAACCAGTCATCATTTCAACAAACCAAACCAAACATATAACAGACAATATTAGATTACACAGACCTAACACACACGATTCTTTTAACCTAAATCACATAAGTTACGTAACCAATGGAACACCACTCACATATAGAGTGAGCTTTTGAAACCAAGGGTTCGAAACCTCACTTTCATGGCAACCCTTTTTTTTTTGCTAGATAGCGAGAATAAGTCCAGGAACAGACTCATCACAAAGCTTGCTCTGCCAAATGCTTTGACACATGGAAGCAACAGAAACAACATTTGAGGAAGCCACCGGTTGTGACGGTGGTGCATGCAAACCAAGCTTAGTAACCGTCACCGAAGTGTTCACATATTCTCTGACCTCAGTGATTATTCCATCATCAGTGGCAGTCCACGCATGCACCCACCATACCAAGTTGGTCTCGTCGTACCCTTCAGCAACGATCACTGATTCAAACCCTACTATGACATCAGGAACCAATGGCTTTGATGATGTAGAAGATGATATTGGGGATCCTGTTAGGAGTGGAATCAAATGGTGGCTATGAGATGGTGGGCCATGGAACCACCATTCCAAGTCTGGGGCTAAAAGGCGTTGCATTGTGTCTGTATCTTTGGAGATTAATGCTTTGTATAACTCTGTGATCACTCTCTCGTTGCGATCCGATCTTCCTCTAGGCATTTTGTCTCTTGAGTCTGAGAACACCAAGAGTAAAATGAGTAAAATAATTAATTTGTTGATTAATGCTTCCTTTGCTTTGAGAGAGAGAGAGAGAGAAGGATTTTAGAGTATATGGTAACGGAAGGGTGGTGGTGGGGTGTTCTTATATTGCGGTGGATTTGAGTTAAATGATGGGGACAGATGAAGGTATATATATGATATGATGAGGGATATTCTCACCACCAAAATTTTCTACTACCAACTCACTACCTATCTAATCACCATTTTCTCTCCATTCAAAAACTTTTTAACATTCTCTCTCTTTCATCCAATGGTGATGTGATGGGTAGTAAGTTAGTAGTGAGAATTTTTGGTAGTTATAATATCCTCACTCATATAATATATAGAGTAATTCAGTCCACCACTTTGTGAAAATTTTACATTATTAATAAGGGCATTGATAAGGTCATATACCATGTACTCGATTGGTTCTTATTCAAAATCAATTACCTGCTTCAGAAAGTGGTATATAATATATATATTATAAATAAAAGAAATATGCAACAATCAATTCCTTTTATGGAAATCTGGAATCTTTTTTTTGTTACAAATAAGGGACATAGCCCCATATGGAAAGCTGGATTTGGAAAAGAAAGTGATGAATGACCGGAAGAATGAGAGACTTAAATGATTGCACAGTCCAACTTAATTAAAATAACGAATAACTTTATTTTCACCCTTGATTTATTACTTGACGTGTGTGGTTTCAAATTTGTCACTTAAAACTCACTGCGATCATAAAATTGTACTATTTAACCTAATGTGATTTCTAAATGTGATGTATATCCATTGTGGTTATAAAAATGTATCACTTACCTAAGGGGTGTAGCTCATTTGGCAACACAAATTGAGTAGGTGAGGAGAGAACCTGAATTTGATTCTCACCAAATACATCTTCTGGAAAGGGTGATGAGTTTTAACTGTGACTAAGCCCTTACTCGAGATTAATCTCATAGCCGACTAAAAGAGTTGAAGTTTGCAGGGATACCCGAAGGATCAACTCTCCTCAAAGAGATAATTAATTAGAGTCGGTATACAAAAAAAAAATGTATCACTTAGACCTCTTGTGGTCTTATATATATATATATATATATATATATATATATATATATATATATATATATATATATATGTGTATATATATATATATATATAATTTTTTTTCATTTTTCTTAAATTTTATCTTGTATTATTTTTATATTTTAAATTAAGATCGCAGAGAGATTTAAGTAATATATTTTTGTAACCATGATGAGTGTAAGTAAAAGTTTGAAATCATGGGAGGTTAAATAATTAACTTATTTAATCACAATAGCCACAAGAGATAAGTTTAAAATCATAAGAGGACAAGTGATACAATTTGTAACACGTAGGGTGAAAATGGAGTTTTCCTTAAAATGAAAAATTAATCTTTTATATTTCCCTTCTACATATTAATTAGAGGCACTATTAACTATTTAAAATTTTTTATTTCATTTTCTTTATTTCTCTGTTAATTCATCGATTATCAAATTAGTTCACTTAAATCGGATAAGACCATAGGTGTAGCAAAATTTTTCCTACCAAAATTTTAATACAATTACATATTTAAAATTCGAATTTAAGATTAGTGAATAAGCGAAAATGACATATTATTAGTTGTTATTTCAAGTCATGCAGCTCAATTTGAAATTAGTCTCATGTCTGTATGAATCTCTTTTCGCACCCGAATTGTGAGGACAATTGGGGTACGTGACTTACTTCAAAGGAATAGTTAGGATCATACAAAATATGTTATTGAAAAATACATAAATTACTCATTCAATATATAGTAATAGGTTTTTGCACAAATACCAATAAGTATTGATTGCAGTGGTTTGGTAGTTGTACTTCCATGAAAAGAATTGAATTTAAAGCTTGAAAATAAAAAAATAAAAAAATTGTAGAGAAAATCTTTTAATTAATCACAATACTCAAAAGTCAAAAGAGTTGGCACAATAATTAATGCATGTACGACGCTTATCAGTCATCAGAACCAAATAGATTACCCTTGCACACAAAAATACTAAATCATGTATAAAAATTGTCTTTCTCAAGATATGAGAAACAGAATAAATGAATATGAATTCAAACATGAATATATGATATTAAAGGGAAAAGTCAAGGGATAAAAGAAGTTTTAAACTTCTCGATCGCAACTATTCATAACATCTTTTTTTAATATAAATTAATTTATTGAATATCCAATAACACCAAAGGCCATCTCTTGCATACAAAGAAGTATAGACATATATATAGACAGAATAATTTTGATATCTAAGTTATTGTTAAATAATGATCCCGAAAGTCGTGGAATTAAGCTGTCCGAAAAGAAAGTGATTACATGGATCAATCAAAACAATATATATATATATATATATATATATATATATATATATATATGATAATTAATGATTAATTAATAAGTGTAATTCCCAATAAATGATAACCGTTGATTTTTTACAAAAATCAACGGTTAGAGTTTGGTGTCAAATATATATATATATATATATATATATATATATATATATATATATATATATATATTCTCTTTACAATATTTGTGTTTTCATATGTTTAGATGTATTATTCATAATTGAATTGATGTTCGTATTAATATTATTTTTTTCATCCCTTTCTCCCTCTCCTTGACCTATGATAACAACCAAAGAAGGTGGGCAATGTAATTTTTAATATTATATATTACATACTAGTTAAAAGTTAATTTACGAGAAAAATAGCTTGAGCGGGTTTAGATATTAATATGATAGCTTTTAAAATAGTTTGAGTGTTTATTACCAAAAAAAAAAAAAATAGTTTGAGTGTTAGAATTTTATTTACAAGTTTTGGATCTCTTATAAAATAATTTTTACATTTTCCAATTTTTTTTGTAAAACATTTTTCAAATTTACTTATATTAAGACTTTAATGGTAATCAGTCCAACACCATGGGCTGGACCTAACCACATATGATTGAAGATAGAGGATGTTGATAAAGAGAAAGAGAAAAATCTGAGTTTCTCCAAGAAGAAGTGAGCTTGGCAGGATGGTGTGACAGGGTACGAGATGGTTCAGCAGAACCTTTGGGTCTCTAGGTCCTTTGAAAGCGACTGAGATATTTGCAATGACACTCCAACGCTCAAGTCAGTTTAATGCTCAAGTATTCAAAAAAAGATAGCTATACTTGGGCCAATGACATCTTTATTTTATAGGATTTCAGCGCTTTGTTTGTCACCGTCTTTTTTTAGTCGGTGTTCTAGTTGATTGGTGGAGAGAGGTGACCTCTCTGAGGCTATTCCTTGGTGGATAAGCCTATGTTCTGAACAGACTTGATAAATATGTTGGCAAGTAGAAGTTGCTATCCTTTCACTGGTTTCTAGTGGTAGCCAACTTGCCCGAGTTGCTGGCCTCGGCAATGATGGTTCCTTTCAAGTTATGTTATGTTGGCTTGGTGGCCAAGTTCTTTTAGCAAGATTCATGCCTCTTTGGCGAGATGATCCGCCCTTTTAAGATATGTCGCACGGATGAGTTAGACCTTTTGGGCCTTGTTACAATTGGGCTTCTATCTTATGCATTATATAGGTCTGGATAAAATGGAATTAATGTTTTTTATGTTGTAGAAGATAAAATAATCTCCTATACACATAAAAATGTATAATGCCTATGTTTTCTCTTTTTTTTCTCTTCTCCTCACATGGACCCACATGAGCCACACACACTTTTATACGTATGTAGAAGATAATTTTATCTCCGATGACGTGAGAGACATTAAACCCTTATTTTATTATATAACATTTTTCTTAACTTTAAAATGTATTTTGCTAATGCGAGTTGACTTAACTGATTTACGAATTTCGGATAAAGCTTTGCATTCTTATATGAAAATCTCCTAATAGGGACTCTGAGTGAATAACCTTTCATAGAGAAACCCTTTAAATACATATCATAAAGGCAAATTCTAAACAGTGCCATGCTGGTCCTATGGGATTATAAACATATCAGTGGCATCCTAATCATCAATCTTTACATTCAATTAAAAATAATCTCGTGATGCATGGATTGAATATAAAAAGGGATCAAGTGATCGTGGGTGATTTCCAACCAGATTAATACACCGACCTATGCACCTAAACATGAACGGATTAATTAGAAAAAGCTATAATTGGGCATTGTTGGCCATTATCAGAAAAGGCATAATAGGCACGATAGGTTCACCTTTAAATGTTGTTTGTTCACATGTTTGTTATATTGAATTCTTGTCATCATTTGACATTAATAATTGTCAATGAAAAGTTTTTTTATTTTATTTTAAGAAAAAAAAAATTAGAGGGGTGAAAATATCTCGTTCCAAAGTCTCACAAGCTAAAGTCAAGACTTATTATAACGGTCATTACATAAAACGCACTTATATATTATCTGCTAATAAAAAATCATTACTAATAAAACTTACAATATTCTTTGCATTAACATCATGAAAAGTTAATTCCAAAGCCACACAAAAATATGGAGTAAAATTAGTGGTGACTTGCACGTCACATGCACTTGTTGTGTAGCTCTAGTTTTGCAGTTTCGTGCCAATATTAACGGAATTAGGTGCGAATGCTCTATCTTTTAATGCCGTCGTAGACGAAATTTCGTATCTGATTCGTCTAGTGGTTCGCCTATGCGGGAGATATTGACATTCCACTTCCTCATCTCATTGTTTGTTTACTTCCACCAAAATGTTTTTTCTTTGAGAAATTAAGACAAAATTGAGACGAAGATTTATTTTATTCTAAAATCAAAGTATACTATAGGTTTTAATAAAAATTTATAGTAATATAAATTATTTATAAGAAAATTATTGATGTAAACATTAAATATAAACTTTATAATTGATTATTTTTCAACTATCATCAGATGAATTGATACTTGCTTGGCTTCCATCAAAATGCTTTGACATTAGTTAGCTCACAATACCAACTGAGCATTATTATTTTTCAAAGTAAACCAAAACTTTGAATAGGTGAAAGATATGATTATTTTTTATAAATACATTAGTTTTACAAAAATTGGTTAAGTGGTGAAAAACTTGCACTTATTTAAATAAAAGTAACAATTATATTCATGTTCAGAGGAGAAATATATTTTCTTTCCAAAAATAGGAGGAAAAAAGGATTGGGAGGGAATTTAGAAAAAAAAATATAGGATATAAATGGAAGAAAATATTTTCTTTTTTGGTAAAAGACCACCAAATAGGATTATGGTCCGAGAGCATATTAAAAATATCCGTGAAATAGGTTGGTGAAGCTAGAATTTAATTTAAGGGGAATTATTTTCTCCTTTTACAAGAGAAATTTTTTGTTTTACTGATTCATAATATAAGTGGGGTTCAAAGAATAGTGGAGAGAAAAAAAAATCAAGATGCGGCTGACCTATTATTGTATTTGCAGGAATGAAAAAAAAAATTCATGTAAAAGAAGAAAACGATTCCCTTTAATTTAAATAAAGTTAGATTTATGTAACATAATTTGATCAATTAACCTACTACAAGTTAAGGTATAAGCCTGACATATTTTCAAAAAGTATAAAATATGACATGTTCTATTAACAGAAAGCATGAAAATTATCATAAATTTTCAGGCTTTGAAACCTAGTTAGCTTATCAAGCTTTCCAGGCTTATTATATTTACACACATTCTCCATTACTCCAAGCTTATATATTGGAACTGAATCCTGTGCTATGTTTAGTATGTGTTTGGCAATTTTTTATTTATTTTTTAGTTTAGTCAAATATATTTTTATAAAAGTTATTTCTTATAATTAATAAAAAATAAAAATTATAAGTTCTCAAGAGAAACCTTTTTAAGATGTATATCAACTTTTTTAGAGCCCTCATTTATTTTTCAATTATGCCCTTATTCTAAATTTATATTCATAAATTTTATTCCCAACTCTATTGATAAATCATTCGATCAACACCCCCCCCCCCCCCCCCCCCCCCCCCCTCCCTCCCTCCAAAATGATGAGAACTTCATCAAAAGAGTGTTCGTCCCACTTGGAGATTTTGTACACTAGGTTATTGTTGGTTTATCTCCTGTTTGTACTAAACAAACAAAAAAATTAATGAAGGGTTCAAAAGTTCATGTGTGCCAAAGAATAGGCTTCTCCACCATCTATTTTCTTTTGTTTTCTCCATTTTGTCATAAGGCTACACTGCATTTTGTACTGATACTTGAGAAGTATTACAAGCAAAAGAGTGTTGTTAGAGTTGGAGATGAGATAAACGTGATGTTGTAGCAGAATGTAAGGGTAGAAATGCTAGTTAGGAATTAGGTTTATGAAGTCTTTGGCAAGTAAAAATGGTAGATTCATATGTATTATTTTGATTTGATGCATCCAAAAAAATTTATGAAGGTAAAGAATTGGAACTTTATTCACTTGATATTATTACATACGTACATTACTGTGTATGCATTTGAAATAAAATTTAAAATAAAACTATTGAATTTTTTATTTCTCAATTTTGTTACTCTAATCAGCTATGGTCATGTTATTAAACCCAAACCGATAATTAATTCTTTCAAAGTATTGAGTTAATGGGTCACTAGGCCAACCGGTCATTGGTTGAACCGGCTGAACTGAATTTATACAGTAATATATAATAAGGGGTAAGATATTCTTACACTAAATTTTAATCATTGATCTATTTGCATCAAACAACTCAAATATCCAATAAATTAGAACCATAAGATATAACTAAGATTAATGATTAACCTAGTTAAGCTTTTCACCCATCCCCAAAAGTGTAGAATTCAACTCTATTTGCAAGTTTTTCACTAAAATTCAAAAAACTCATTCAACTCAAAAATCAGTACTGGGTTAATGCCCAATTGAATTTTTTTTAATACTCCTTATGATATTTCTAATTAGAAAGAGTTTATGAAAATTATACTTTTTGTTTTTAAGTTCTTATTAACTTTAATTAAAAATAATTTTTAACTTAAAAAAACTGCGCCATGCACATTAATGTGGCTCCGGACTGGCTTCCTTTTTGCCATATATTTAAACTCGATCGCTATATATCATATCGCATACAAATGCCACAATATTTTAACTTCCAACTTGACCATATACTTTTTTTTCTCAAAACCTAAATTGACCATATGCTTAATGTCAAGTAATAAAATTACTACAATGCTTGTACCAAAAAAGTAGTAAAATGAAAGTCAAAGGTCAATATCATTAAGCATTGCTATACACACCGAAAGTGTTTGCAAATTCTTATTTGGACAATACATTAAATTTTGCTGACCAAAAGTCATACATGGGAGCAATGCATACTATGCCCATGGTGAAAAGTAATTGCTCGGTATGTTTTCATGGCCAATATAGATAATAGTATCAAGATGTACAACTACTCTTATTCGGGCAATTCTTGATCTTCAATGATTTCATGGGGTCAAAATGAATAATCTATATGCACAAAACTACTCTAGTTGAACTGACCCATTCCAAACAGAACCAGAACACTACAAAACAATAATTATCACTACCACGAAAAATAAAGAAACACTAATTAGAGGAGAAAATTAACAAGAGGAAGAAATCGGATGTACTTCTCTTGCCTTAACAGAAAAGACGACACACCCATGTCCCAGCTGCAGAAACACTGACCAGCTTCCTCTTGTATGTCAAGGAGTAAACCGTAATCTGCTTAACTAGAAGCTGAATGGGGCAAAGAAGCTGGAAATCATCCAAGTTTCGTGAACCAGTTCTGGTTTGTAAGGCAGCCCTGCCTTAATCAGGGTCGAATCCCATTTATCAGCCCATTCTCATCATCCATTACTTCCAGTGCAAGGTATCACCAGCAAGCAAAATTGGTAAAATTCATCACTCCAGGTGTAACCTTAGAACGGAGATTGACACAATGGGCAAGACGATTTGTGAGAAGTTGAAAACCATTTATAAAGGCAAGCAGAATGAAATTTGTGTTTGCATGTCTTGCATGCAAGGCGAGGAAGGCTGTGGTTTGTAGTATGGATGACACTGTAACAGATCGGGCACTCCTCAACACCTTCAAATTCTTTATCAAAATTGCGCTTCCAAATCCCTATAGCTTCTGCCAAAGCTCCATTCTGCAGGACCAGAAAAAGAATCGTTAACTTTAGTGCGAACCTGCTCTAATAATTGTTACTTCTCACATTGATCCATTTCCCACTGTATTTCACGAAGTTAGATGTATAGCATTCAACAATGGAAAAAAGTAGTCATTCACAGGAAAGAATTTTTCACGTTATATGTGAATTAATCATGCACTGCATACAGAAAAGAGAAATTAATATCTATGAATTTTTGCCTCTACAAAAGTCTGCATAATGCTAGGCATTTTGCAAAAGTGGGCAGCAGAGGCCAACTGCAAAATGTAAAACTAAACAAAATCCATAACAAATTACCTGATTCCGAACAAATAGCATCATTGACATCAACCATTTCCTTTGCTTGGTCTCACTAATCCCAAGGCTCCTTGTACAATCAACATCTACAGACCTTAGTGGATAAGATGCAGGGAGACGAATGACTAGATCCATTCCTGTGTCATCCTTAGTGTAAGTAGCAACAACTTCATTTGCTGATTTGCTTACACTAACTGAGAAATTCTCATCACGAAAGTTTGCTTTCTTAATCTGAATTGGAGATGATATAGAGACATAATATATCAGAACTAGACTATCCATAAATTAATTGCATGCTAGAACAACAACAGCAGCCAAAGCTTTTTTTCCCACTAGGTGGTGTCAACTACATGTATCAGACAATACCATTGTGTTAGAGACCATTTAGATCGAAGTCCTTTATATTAATTGCATGCAAATCCAAAAAAAATAACAGATCTTCTGTGCTATGACATATTGATTCTCAGTAACTGTTACAGCACAAAATCAAGTTGGCAGTTGCACTCTATCAAAAATAAGGGTAGCTTAGTGTTATAAAGCTCCAGCTCTGTGCAAGGTCCAGGTAAGGGTCTATAGTCGGCAGCCTTGCATTTGTAAGAGGTTGATTATATGAATCGAACCTGTGACCTAGAAGTCCCATGGCTGAGTTTCACTCTATGAAACACTAAATAAATACAAATTTAGAGATGTCCAAGCATTTAAGTTCCAAATATTCACCCAATTAACCTCTTTATATTCCTTTCTAATGCCATTATTGATGCAAATGAGGCAGTAGAATCATAAGGTGTACAAGGCTTGGGCAGTAAATATACATGAGAATCAGTACCAAAGTAGCATAATGTAGCTACTTACAATCACCAGTTCACGTTTAGAACACGTATAGAATTGTATTTATATTTATAATAACTTGGTATAGCAGTAGTGACCTGGCTATTGCACAAAAGTTTCATTAATTTTTGCTTTTTCTCTCGTTTCCCTTTTCCCTTCAACAAATATGTACAGACTAAATCATGCAACTCTAGGTTAAAACATCTTCACACTTGGTTAAAAGATTCTGGTATTTCAATCAAAAATATTAATCAAACGACAAACTACTTTTTATGTGGGCAAGAAACCACAACATACCTGGGACAATTCATTTGCAATGAGATGAGGGCTGCAGTAAGTCCTCGTGAAGGATTCAATGACAGCTGAAGTGTTACGATCACGCAAGTCACTAAACCAGCCACGGACATAAGCAGGAAGAATATGAAGCATCAAGCCATATATTGCTCCAGCAAGTGATGAAATTTTCTCCGATTCAACTGGCCAAAGAGAATCCACAGAAAACAATAGTGAACCAGTGGTGGTGGCACGGGTTGCAGCACTTGCAGCTTCTGATAAGCCACCAGAAAGCTCTGCATCTTTCTTCTTCAGACTCTGAACCATAGAAATCTCTAGAGGAATATGCTGAAAAAGGCAATCTAAAATAGCTGGAGTTGCAGAGTCTTGTATGTACTGGATCAGTCTTTCCCTCAGGGATGATGATGAAGGTAATGACCATAGATGTGATATCAACAAAGACCAAGCAAGGAAGAGATTTACCTGCAATATTTTTTTGTGGACCATAAACACCCCAATGGAAAGACAACGTAAATGGATAAATAAACAATAAAAAAAATTGCTTGACATATAAAGCATAGTTCAACTTTGTTCCCATATAAAGTATCCTTACTCGTTTGTGTGCAAGTAAGTCCATTTCAAGAACCTCATAAGGTGCCCTTTCAACCATGCAAGATATTTCCTCTTTCAAATGGACTTTTTCTTCTACTGAAATGTCAAGGCGGCTGGAATCCTCATCACTAGCAGCATTTGTGTCTGAGTTACAAGCATTATCTTCTACGACAGCCATGCTTAAAACCGGCTCATTTGAAAGAACAAAATATGCAGCAGACTGCAACAAAGGAATTGGCTTGGAAGTAAAAAGTATAGCATACAATGAGCTAATAGACCCTTTGCTTAGTCCCCAAAATTCAACTGATTTCACTGCTCTATCCCTAGCCTGTGATGAGGAACTAACAACACCAGAAGCTACCAATTCCCAAAAGTATGTATATTTAACTCGTGATGATGCAATAACTGATGCAGCTTCTTTGCCGCATGCATTTGCAATAGCCTCAGAAATGCCAGTACAAAATAGTAAGCGAAGAATACCCTCTAGAATCCGATTTTTGACAGAATCCAACTTTTCTGATTTCAATGTATTTAAATTATCTCTCCCTTCAGCTTGTTGAAGTTTACAATGATTAAGGAAAAGTGAAAAACACAACAGGGCATTTTCAGAAATATTTATGGGAAAAGGATCTGAAATTGAAATAATTTTATCAATTTTCTTACACATCACATCTAAATTATCAGAAGAACCATCAATAAGACCATTTACATTTTCTGCTACATCCTCCAACATAACAGCTGCTGATTGAATCCAGTACCTTAGGTTAGACAACAGGAAGTCCCAATCTTCTTCACTAAATTCATTCCAGCAATAACCTACTGAAACAACCATAAGTTTCGATAGCAGCATCTGCACCACTGGAAGCTGGTTAATCATTGCAGATCCACCAGCAACATGCCTCTGCTTCTGGAATAATCCATACAAAAGCTTCCTCTCATCAGGGCTGACACTTCTCGCTGGCTTTAATGCTTGTGGACCACCTATTGCACTGAAAGGATAACAGGCAATAACCAACTGAAGCCAATCTTCCATGTCTACAAGAGTCATGAGCAGTTTCATTAATACCATCCATTATTCATGGCAGAATATTTTTTTTTGGGATAATTATTATACATGGTAAAAGTTACTGTTGAGATATATAAAACCATTAATGTAGCCTCACCCAACAGAAAAGCTTTTGGGTTGAATTGATTCTTTACATGGTATTAGAACCTCGGTGTACCGCCCCCACTTTCTTTCTAGTGGAATTTCTTTCTTCGCACAGGTAGGTGGGCCTGTGCATTGTCCACCCTTCAAGCCCAGTGGGCTCTCGTGTGAGGGGGGCGTGTTGAGATATATAAAATCATTAATGTTGCCTCACCTAACAGCTTAAGCTTTTGGGTTGTATTGGTTCTTTATAGTTACATTTAGACAAAATGAACTATAAGCACTACTTAAAAAAAGCACAAGCCCATAGATGCAATCATGTACACACAATACAGAATTTAACTCTCGATCCCTGTCTATTCAACACTATCTGATGCATTAGCATTTGGTGTTTTGATTTGAAGAAAGAGGAATTTACCTTGTCCTGTTTTCCATGAGACCAGAGGTGGGAGTTTTAGAGCCCTCTCCAGCCAATCCATCATAGTATTTTGCACGAATCTTTCTTCTAGAAAACAAGGTTGAACACCTCTACCGGGCTCCACATACAAATACAATGGTTCTAGAAGTACACTTATAAGCAAAGGAAGAATCTTAAGACAATTTGTATTTACTGCTTCACCAAGAAAGAGTTTATTCACAAGGATATCAATCAGAATCGATGCCTTCTCTGTCCCCCATATGTTCTCTTTGAACAAAGTGGATAGAAAGGTAACAAGTGCTCTTAAGAATGGTTCTTCAATACCTTCCAATTCATCAGCTGAAACTGGCCACATACTCACAGAACTCTTGGTGCCATTACGTCCATAAACAAGAGAACCATCAAGCAAGATGTTCGATATGTCATCTAACAGGCTTTCCTCTGGAGAATTACTTTTCTTGGCATATGCACACAGCAAAGGTAAGAAAGAAGACACAGCACAGTTTCCTGGCCATCTCCATGTGCACAGGATTTCAGCAGCTAGCCAAGCAGAAGATGCAACCTCTTGACTTCTTTCAAGCATAGATGGATTAGGCATTGCACACCAAGCAATAACCCTATCAATCCCAATTTTCGGGATTAACTTGTCAATTAAAGCTACAAACTTCTGGTGTCCTGAAGCCTGCATTTGGTATAAATTGATGGTTAAAAGTAGAACTTCGTTTTCTTAAAATATTAGGCTGGAGCTTTAACTACATGTTACATGTCAGGACTACATATTCTCCAATAAGCAAACCATAACTAGTTTCATCAGTACATACACCACTTCTTTTGGATAAGGTATTAAGATTTGTTCGAGCACTTACAGATAAATTTTGGGGGGAAAAAAACACTTTAGCATGAGTACTGACAACATTACAAGTCAATAAGCCCCATAGGGGTCCTATTCACAATTATGCCTTGTCTTGCTGGTGAAGCCTTAGTCTTCTATAGCTCACTTAGTTATGTCCACATTGATGTAGTGTTACAATGCATTGCTGTCCCAATATGTATAGCAAAATAGACCAATAACACATACCATTCCATTCTCCAAAGTAAACAAGAGTTCATATTCAAAAATACAAAATAAGCTCACGAATATTAATAGAGACAAATAATCAAATGTACCAATACCTTTGTAAAGCTGAAATTTGGAACAACAAAAACAGGCCACATTTCACCCTTGGTCAGCAGCTGATGTAGCAGATTCTGTTCATCATTTTCATCCACACAGAAACACTCAAGAACTTCAAGCACCCACGTACAGCCTAACGATGCGATTTCATCATTCACAAGTTTGTCTTCAACAAATATCGCTGACCTTATTGACCGAATTAAGATATTGAACAATCTCTTTCGGCTGTCTAAGCAAAGACTTTTAAGAAATTCAACATTTATCTTGTTACGGAAAGCACACACACATTCACCAAATGTTAACCTGGCCTTGATTTTGGTCATTGATTTGTCATCAAGTGAATCACCCAGAGCTTTACTTAAATTACACTCCCATTCAATAACGAAAATTGCAGATAAAATTCCTGATACAAGTCCATTTTCCCCATCAAGTGTCTTCAGGCAAAAGAAACTAGCATCAAGTATCTCAAGAGCAAATTGAGCCATCTCAACAACGTTAAGAGCACCATCAAATTCTACACAGATCTTTGCATCATTGCTCAACATAGAAGCTGCATCCTGTACCCAAAAGAAAGACGAAACCTGAATAAAACTTAGTAACTTCCTGAAAATCTCCTTATAGATGAGGATCAATGCATTTCTGGACAGAAAAGACATAGATCTTCCTTCTGTTAAACCTCCAAGAAGAGAGCTGCAGGTAAAAAGTATAAGATCAGAGCAAATAATCAATATTATATTTATCTAGGACAGGGTTTAAAATAAAATTAAGTACATGACATATATGACTTCGCATAGTACTCTTCCATACCAGCAGCAGAAGCCTGGTTTTTTCTGTAAGCCTTAGCAGCTTCAGATGCATATTAACCAACTCAATTTTCAGACATCACAAACTACAGAATATATTCACTGTCCTATATCATCTAAAGTTAATTGCAGGCACATAGTCGTGATGTTGGTTTTAAGGTTTATCTGTGTTGAGATATATAAAACCATTAATATAGCCTCACCGAATAGCTTAAGCTTTTGGGTTGATGACATATATCATTCTCACCGGAAGTGATCAAGAAGGAATTCATCAGTTAAAATAACATTTATTCAGTCAATTTCAAACAAAAGATCTTGGGAAGCTGCGTTACTTCTTGGGAATTGAGGTGGCGCAATCTAGAAAGGGCATTTCTATCTGTCAAAGGAAATATGCCTTGGATATCCTAGAAGAGACTGGAATGTTGGGATGTAAACCAGTTGATACACCCATGGATCCCAATGTCAAGTTGTTTCCCGGACAGGGGGAGCCATTGTCTGATCCTGGACGTTATCGAAGGTTGATTGGGAAGCTCAATTATCTCACTGTAACCAGACCGGACATTTCTTTTGCTGTTAGTGTCGCTAGTCAGTTTCTTAATTCTCCATGTGATTCTCATTGGGATGCTGCTGTTAGAATTCTTCATTACATCAAAGGAGCACCAGGGAAAGATTTATTATATTCAGATCAGGGAAATACAGAAATTTGTGGTTATTCAGATGCTGATTGGGCAGGATCACCCTCGGATAGGCGCTCTACTTCAGGCTATTATGTTTTCTTTGGAGGAAACCTGATTTCTTGGAAAAGTAAGAAACAAACTGTTGTTGCCCGATCTAGTGCAGAGGCCGAATATCATGCAATGGGAGTTGCTACTTGTGAGCTAATCTGGTTGAAGCAGTTAATTCGGGAGCTCCATCTTTATGAACAGAAACAACCCATGACTCTCAATAAATCTGGTTTAAGGTTTATCTGAACTAGCATTTTGCTCTTCAATGCATATTCAGAGAAAGGATGTTTGAAACATTTTGTTAATACATTTTTATAACAATTATGTTGGCCCTTTAACTCATACCCAAATCCCATCATGTATAGAGGATTGGAAAATATAAACTGTCATGTTGAATGAAAGCATAATCACCACAATCCTTTGCTCCTCCAGGAGGCAACAAAACAGTAGACTCAATCAATTCAATCCTCACTTGATTTCCTTCCCCTTATTCCCAAACCCACCAAACCAAAATAATAGACATAAGGTTTGGATAAATATATATATATATACACACAGACACACGAGATCAACTTCAACCGGTATAAGATTAACAAGTGTTACATCCAATCTACGCCATTAACCATTCCATATATATCAGCAAGCTGATTAGCGCTACATGTGTTGCCACCTGAAGCATTCCATTTCCCACACACTTCCTTTTTTTCATTTTTTGCTAGCTGTATCTAAATTAAAAAAATTACTCATCCATCCTGCGCAAAGCATAGGGACCAAGGACTAGTTTTACATATGAAGGTAACTGAATTTAGGATTTAAAAATAAAAAAGAATGTAACAATCACATTGTTGAAACATTTAGTTCTTAACAGGCCAATTCATTACTTTAGACATTACTGCATCATGCCTTTGAAAAAATTGAATTGACATACCACACAAGCTGCACATGAGAAGGGCTAAAAGGAGGAAGAGAACAGGAAACAGCAATAGCAGATGATTCCAGACATTCATGATGCCAATCTTCAGCATTCGTGCCTTTTCTATTACTGGATTCATCTCTCACCTTCCTCTTCATAATCTCATCCCTAGCCTTTTCCAGGAGCATGGCCAACATAGCTGCATGGTCAGCATTGAGCAACCCCGGTGGGCATCCTGAATAACTTTGGCTCATCACATAGTTGACAATAAAAGACCATTGTTCTGAGAAATACTTATCATCCAGAAGTGCCAACAACAAATCCAGTCGAGCATTGGTTGAGCAACTATTAGCCTGCAGACACCAAGGAACAAAAATATTTTTGAAGATTTGCATAAAGTCCTCAGTTTCCAATACTTTATCCCCATCATGTGAAAGCTGACTCGAATAGTGCCCCCTGTTTTGAATAAAAACTTCTTGGAGCACCTGCTGTGGTCCAAATATTGAAACAGCAACTGACAGAAGTCTCACAGTATCTGGTGAATCCTGATATTGATAAACAGGGTGAGTCTGGAAAAACTTCATAGAAAGCACCATATCTTTTTAAAGTAATCGTTGAATATATTAAATTTAACAATACCATACGCCTAAGCAACCCCATATTTTTGACTGGCTAAATCAACAACAGTGGTGAAATCATAATTGATTCTCACAAATTGCTGATTTACTTATTATGTTCTAATCATGCATAGAATCAATCTCCTTTTGAAGACCTAAAAAACAAATCTACATTTTGTATACCACCGGTGTCCAGATATAAATAAATTACTTTTGTTCAAAAGACCTTAAAAATAAATATACAGAGTGTACAGCAATTGAGTCCATTAAAACTATTATAATGTGAGGATGTAGGAACAGGAACTGTATGTTGACTATGATGAATTTATTGAAGAATATACTACATAACACATGTGTTAATACCAAACTTTTCATATCAAACCCAATAATTAAAATAACATATTATTAAATTATAAAACAAAAGTAGAAAATATTAAAGTGGCAAACAAGTTTGTAGAAATGTAAACTTACAGAAGATTTAATGATTGAGAAAGACTTTGCCAGCATCGGTCCGACAATATAGGCCAAGGGCCAGGTTGCATCTTTCATCACAGCATGTTGCTCCAGCAATAACAAGAACAAAATGATTCGTTGAACAATCTCCACATTAACTGCTTGATGAAGAATGCCCATGCAATTCTCCTCAAATTCCACATTAAAAACAGATAAAAGATTGCTATCTAATGTGTAAATGCCTAAAAGGATTTCAACAAAGCATTTCCCCAACTCTTGCAAATAGGGCATTGGATACTTTGTATTCAGCATATCCACTTTCTTGTTATGAGAAACATTTTCCTTAGATGAATCTGCTGCTTTTCCTGAGTTGATCATATCATAACCCTTCAAGCTTCCATATAAAAGAAAATCCTGCCATAAAAGCTTTACTAATACCTTATCAACAAGAGTGACTTGGAAATGGCTGATTGACTCCCCTCCATCATTATACCTGATACAAAGAGAAGACAGTTTGGTTGCAGAAAGAAAAGGAACACTATGAATGTTTCATTTGGGGGGTGAGAGGAAGACAGGACTACATGGACACTCCAAATACGGGCAACCACAATTAAAAGGAAAAGTTTGTACCTTGAAGCATTTCTCAATGACCAAAGAAAACATTCTTTTAATGCCTGGAAAAATGCCAGTATATCTCCTGATAGAGAAGTTCTCCTTCCCAACCACAAGTTCTTGAAAAATTCAAGAAAAAATATATCCCCTCCCACAGCTTTAGGAGGCACATTGTCTAAGAATAAAACCAAAGCTGGATACGAAACCTGTTGGGAACCAAAGCACCCATTCCTAAGAAAATTCCAAAATGGATTCAGTATGCTTTTCTGGACATTTAAGGAAGTCCAACCATCTGGGAATCTTCTAGAGAAAAGTAATATTACTTCCCACATTGAGGGATGACAAGTTGGATCCTTCTCGTTGAAAGCACCAAGAATTGCACCAGCAAGAATTTTTATATTTCCTTCATTAATAGCCTGTGGCATATTTTTTATTAAGCTCTTCAACACACTATAAGTAGCTGATCGGATAGTTGGTCTCTGGGACTTCAAGAAGTCTAAAAAGTATTTATGATCTGTTAACAGCTTTTCAGCAAAAGAAACAGCAGCCACCCTGGCCTTTGCAGCATGTTTAGGTTCAGAAGTTATGTTCTCAAAACCAGGTCGCTCTTCTCGTAAGCAAATTAAAACATCAAGAAGAGTGGCCAACGCTAACAATGTTGATGATATCACCTGTAAAACCAAACCAGAGAACACACTTCAAGTACAAATGCATGGTCAAAAATGAAATTTTGAACACTTCAAATATGTCAAACACTCAATCTTTAAACTGTAACGGAAAAGAAAGCCACCTGGAATGTAGATAGATAAGAAGTATGCACCATTCAAATCAGGTATTATTTAGCCAGGACAATGAGCAGGCAAACTAGATAGCGGTCATATTACTACTTGTTTACGTGGATTTCTAGTTTAAAATAAAATTAGTCCAAGAAGAGGATAAAAGCTACCAATTAGAATAGGTTATACTTAAGTCTCATACAGTCACTTTGAAATATAATGAACAACCTTAACGCAAATATAATAATTTCAGTTTGTGATAGGGGATTTCAATGAAAATAAAAGGTAGTTTCTTCCCATTTTCTGGTAAATCTTTTTCTTCTATGGTACCAGGATAATCTGATACATTTGAGCAAAAGATAATATCAAAAACTTGACAATAGCTTTCTGCATAAAGCCAGTTTCTAATTATTTATCCAGTCATACCACGAAGCAACTACCTATACAAACCTGAACATATTTCTTACTCAACTAAAAAGGAGAACCAGTGCAAATCAATAAATTCAAGACTTAGATTTACAAGTATATTAAATTGATTTTCACTACACACCTGCTGGTACATCTCTTCCAACTCATCCAAAGCTGCAGCTTTGTCGGACAAACTTTGCGGCGTGAGCTTTAGGTTTTCTTCTAAATACATAAATATCTCTTCTGTGCATAAAATTAAAGCATCAAGTCTCTTTTCCTGTGCTGGAAAGGCTGCCTGTCACAATTAAACAAATGATTAAAACACAAATCACATGGCATAAATTCTGTAACAAAGTTAAGCAAGTACAAACATAAAAGCTGTTGTCGGAAAATATAACCTAGGTATAGGTAATCCATGAACATACAACCAAACACAACATACATATAACAAATATGGCATGCATTCTGACATGCATGTACATTTTAATGATACTTTAAAAATGAGTCCTACATATATAAATTTATAATTTAAGCATATTGATATCGGTGCAACTATACTTTCTTTTCAGGTAAAATATCATTGTACTCTCAAACCTAGCCAGGTACTTTAACAAAAATATTAGTTAGTAGAAAACGACCAGAGAAAGTACAAAACCTACTTTCAAATTGCTAAATCTAATTGGCCCGATTCCTAAATGTTAAAAATTTTCCAACAGAGTCCAGGCTCTGTCATATTTTTCGGCATGTGATATGTAACACACGAATCTGCACAGGAGAAAAAATACTTTAAGAGTTGAGGCTTCAAGTAATGTTGCCCTTGATAATGAGTTCAACCAACCCAGATCATATAGAAGATTTAATTCAAAGTAACTTAGGAATTAGGACAACTCCTTATTGGTTTCTGAGCTTATATTTACAATGGAACATATCAAAGAAAAGACATCTTTAGATGGTTCATCCTTGTCCTGATATCACAAACTGACACAATATCAGAAAACCACAGTGAAAGTCAAGCTTGATTGTGTATTGGACCTGTATCATGCTTAGCGTATCACAAATAGCATGAGCCTAGGACCATTGCAAGAAACTTCAAACACTCAAATGCCAAAATAGGAATCATAAATCTCCCATGCATCAATAAGAGGACTACTCAAGGCCAATTGCAACTTTTCAAGCCAGGATAAGGCACTAATATCTAGAAATTTATTAGCCAAGTTATAAAACCTATATCCCAGCTCACCAGAAAATCTTATTTTTCAAGAAAGGGAGAGGGGGGGGGGGGAGAGAGAGAGACACTAAGACTTCCAAGATATGATACAAACCCAAGAATAGCATCTTGCTACCCCACTACAATACTTGAAGGACTATGATCCATGAATCTATTAATTAACTGGAAAAATCTCAATGAGTCAACTGTTTAAAAACTAAATTTCTAATTACATAAAAAGCTTCTCCTTTATGGCTGTCTCTTTCATTCCATAAGAAGACCTATTATATATTACCATAAAGTGGATACTTGTAGATATCAAACAATGACATGCGATGGATCTCCTAAATAGAATATTTAAAGTAAGCATCCAGGACAGATCATTTGTGTTCCCCACAGAAACAGGCTGAAAACATATGCATAAAGAAGCAACCAGGTATAAAAAGTTTCACACAAACTTTAATCTAACCTTTTCCATTTTCAACAAAGAAAAGAAACCATTTAAAACATAACTGTTAGACAAGACCAATGTAGCAAACCTGAAAAGACCTTTTTGCTGCCTGAGAAACTTCAGAAACTGGATCAAATTGAGCAAACCACCAAGGTCCCATCAGAGTCTTCAAATGTGGAGCTAAATCTCTCCTGAGAACGGTGTGGAAAGTGGTCAGCTATAAATCTCTGATTCTGACTATGTGAATTAAGTTCACTCCAACAGATTCAGACTCCAGAGAAGGATCAGAGTTTGGATCAATTATACAAGTAAATAAAAGGCAAAAGGGTAAACCCTGGTGCATAAAACTTCCCAACTTGCACTAGTAGGGGTGAGGGTCAATCATATTGATGAAACCCAATTTTATTGGCTGTAAATTGAAGGAAACAGTAATGGAGACAAGCTCCATACAAACACTAATTGCAGAAAAATATACCACAAGAATCTTAGTTCACCCTTAGAACCAACACACCTAGGCTCTAAGAGATCCCCAAATCCCCAATATTCACTAAACAAGCATACCTCACTCCCCACATTCTCCCTCGTTTTATTCTATCCCCTAAGAATATTCTAGAACTAACTAACTCTCTTCCTTACTCTTTCTATAACAACCCCTATCTTGTTATTTCATTTATCCATCAGACTTCAGGCCCATCACATATAAAGCCTCACCCTTGCATATTTTGCAAAGAGGTTGTTTCTCATTCTCGAATCTGTGACCTCCCGGTCACAAGGAGCAGCCTTAATTTTAGATCAAGAAAACGTAGACGCTAGAAACTAGTTGAAATGCAGCTTACAGCAAACAGGTACACCTTTTAAAAAAAAAAAAAAAACTTTTTTAATGTTTATTGGGTATACTAAAAAGTCCCTCCGAGTGAGAAATGGGAAAAGGCTTTTGTTGTTATTATTGGGTAGACTAAAATGTCTACACCATTTTCCCAAAAGATGCTTGGCTTCTCCATAAGCTAGTCATGCAAGTAACTTAGAAGCTATAACCTATGATGCACGGACACGGGACACGACACGACACGCCGACACGTTAATTCTAAAAAAAGTCATATTTTGACACGTTGGGACACGTTTTGATATTAAATAAAAAATTTAATATATATAATATAATATATATTTAATACATATAAGAATCCATAATAAGTTATATAACCAATCAAATATTTAAATTTTATAAAATAAATATAAATAAAAATAATTTTTCGTACTTTGTTAATTTTTCATGTCAAATTTCATAATAGAAAAAAATTAATTTATAAATTATTTTTTTTATATTTAGTTAATAAAATAAAATTAAGATTAAAAAAAAAAAAGTGTGTCCGAGCGTTAACCTCGTGTCCGAAAAACGTGTCCGAACGTGTCGGAGAGTTGACCGCGTGTCCCAAATGTTGACCGCGTGTCGAAGCGTGTCCATGTCAGACACGTGCCCGACATGCAAATTTTCAAATTTTGCGCGTGTCGGTGCTTGCGAGGCTATAACCAATCAGAAAATTGAATAGCAGAGTTAAAACTAGTATGACCAGTGAGCATAAATGTTACTCAAAAAATCAAGCAACATATTTTCCAAATTCCCAAGTGTTCAAATACTTTAAATTATACAGCTGAAAAAGCAAGAAAGAAGCATGCATAAATGTCCCTCAGAAAAGTCCTAACCCAATAGAAGTAACAAGAGTGGTCATGGTATCATGAGTGGCCCGCCGAACCTCCCTATTGTAGTCCAGCAACAGCCTTTTATATTCAAATCCCTGCACACAAACAATTTACATAGTCAAGTATATCAAATAAGTATCTTCAAAACTTAAGACAAATGAATTTATAAAATTCAATTTTAAAAGGTCACATATCCACTGGATAGCATGGATGCATATGATCAACACAAGATAAATGGAAGTCCAACATCCGCTGCAATGTCCCAGCTTGTTATACATACTAAAACTGGAAGTAGGTGGTGTAAGTAAATCAGGCTAGGCCAGATCTATGTAGAATGTTTTCAATCTGACCTGTCCTATTAGGCTATCAACATTAATAACACATTTATCCTAAACTAGTTGGAGTCAGCAGTAAATGAACCCAAATAAAAAGCAAGAAAAGATTGAGAAAAAAAAGGAAAAATAAATAAATAATTTAAAACAAAAATACAAAAACAAAAAATAAAAATAGAGTGAAAATAAAGATAGATAATGTAAGACCCTATTTTTTTTAAAAAAAAAAAAATATAGAGAAAGAAAAGAAAAAGAGAAACTATCATCAGATCTCCTCTCCCATACCACACCCCATTACCCAAGTATATGTCTCTTTGTCATCCTCCAACCACAAGACATGCAAATAACCACCCTCAGCCACTTCTCCTTGAATTTTACTCACAAAACAGAATTGCCTCTCAACCTCTTCCTCCCTAACCAGAACAAACCTCAGTGAATCAACTCCTTATTATTTCACATCATCTCTTCCCACATAAACACCTCCTAAACCAAAAGTCATACAAAGATCAAGATACTCATAGGTTCTATTTCTCTAACTTGGTGACGTGTGAGCTGAAGGAAGAGGAAGGCATTTGGAGCAAGAAGGGGGCAGCAACAAGAGGAAACCCTACACTTCAAGGGGCATCAACTCTTAAGAAATAAAGATCCAACTCAAGTCATCTACTCTAGAAACTCCAAAAGAGGTAAGTTATAGAACTACTATATGTACTCTTATGGAATTCAATGAGTATGTCTAAATAGATATTGCATGCATTTGTCCATCTGATTAAGCATCTAGTTGGGAGGAAAATATAGATAAAATATAAGCTGTTCTTGGGTTGGAATATCATGAATGTATAGTTACACTACTTGACAATTGTCTCATGCATGAATTTTGATGAAAGTACTTTAGAGTAATTGCATGCATCCTTTTCTGGACTTAGGAGATGTGATAACATCGGTTGGGACTGGTCTAAGCAGGGTTTTGGACAAAGGGAACCCCTCGTAGCAGTTGTAGTTGAAAACTGCATTTCTACTAATGTTCGCTGAGCAGCTCGCTATTAACCCTGTGAGAAAAGGTCTCTCTGTAGTTGCTCACTCCAGCAAGCAGCCCCTGTTACCTCACTCCCTCTGGTCCTCCTCGCTGGTGCAGCTCGCTCCAACGAGCAACCCAACGAGGGTGTATATAATCTAGAATTTACCATGAGATGCTATCTAACCACATGAATAATGTTTAACTGTCTTATTTATTTATTTGCTCCATCATAGCATGTTGCTCTTTTGAGAATTACAGTGTTTATTACTGTTAAAAAACCAATAATGTAGCCTCACCCAGCAGCTTAAGCTTTTGAGTTGAATTGGTTCTTTACATATTTGTTGAGTCTCCAATTTATTATGTATTAAGGGTTAATATGAGCATGAAATTTATTTAAGATTAATTTAAAGTTATCAAAATTATAATTAAAGTGTTATTTTATTCTCAGTAATATTCTCATAAAAATTCTTATATTTTGCAGTAATTTTCAGCTCAATAAAAAGATAAATTGGAGAGCTCAAGTGGATTTGTTTTGAATTTCTAAATCATATAATTGATTGAAGATCTTATTGAAGATTCTCTTGAATAATTTTTAGGAAATTGTTTTCTTTAAATATTAAAGAGAAGATTTTAAAGATTTGATTAAAGATATGATTGGAGATTATAGTAAAGATTCCATAGAATATCTTGAAATTAAAAGATATGGTTTCATCACTATAAATAAGGGGCTCATTCAGAAACAAGGGAGCTTTTGAACAATTGAGAAGAGCAAATCCTATTTTGGAGAGAGAAGCGCGTCTTTCATCCTTTGGAGCATAGGGAGTGGTTTGAATTCAAGAACATGTTGGCTGTTATTGCGAATGCTTCCTATATGGTGCTGCACCTAAAGCATGCTTATTTGTATTTATTGTATTCACTAATGCAATCCAGAAAATGAAATTTCCGCACAAATGATGCCCATCTCAGTCTAGCTAAATATGTAACAAATAAGTGAACGCCCTTTATTAGTCTACCTGAAGGTGTAAAATACATGGTCCAATCCCCTTCAATTCCCTCTCACTTCAACATGTTAAAGAAACAAAAGTATAGGCTTAACAAAATTGTATATCCCATGGCAAAAAGAAAATGCTTTCCATCTTATACATATCTTATTCTTATCATACTCATTCTGTGTTCCTGTCTTTTCCCAGTTCCACTTCCATACCGGTTTCAATAAATGGTAATTGTGGTTTGCGTAATAAAAAACTAAAACTTAATTAATTAGAAACTGTTAGACCATTAGAGGGGCGATAGGAAAAAAATGAAAAATAACAACCTGTTTACTACTATTCAACACATAGATGTTCCTCATATGAAGTTTAAGAGAACTAATATAGGGAATAATAGAGAGACAAACAAGTAATATAATACAACTATAAATATTATCCATACCCATTGGGGAACAATTAGAGCAATTTCTTTTGTAGACTTCTGTTGAAGCAGAGTAGATAAAGCTGCCAATGCCTTCAGCTGTTTAATTATTTCAAAAGAAAAAGACAAGGGAAGATAAAGTCAATGATATTATGATATGTAAGAATAGATACATGAACAGCCAAAATGAATGTGTTCTGACTACTCCATTAGAGCCAAATTAGACATATTTCAACAATGGATGACAAAATACTAGTATAAACAATAAATGAATGAACTCATGACAGTCACAGACTACAACAATATAAGGAGAAAGAAATCAACCATAGATTGACGAGTTCTGCAATGATGCCATAATGATATTTTTATGCAAATGAAAGGTATGGGCAAAACGTATTTCTCAAAATTCTTGAATCATGGAAAAATAACGAGACATTATTTGACTATACACAGTCACAAACAGTGATACAAATATACAAAGTGCATTTCATCAAATATCATCTAATCAACCTACATAGTCAACTAGAATAGTTATCATAAGAAATGTTTAACAACTTCAACCAATCATTATTCTCTGTAAAGAACCAATTCAACACAAAAGCTTAAGCTTTTGGTTGAGGTTACATTGATGGTTTTATATATCTCAACACGCTCCCTCACACGAGAGCCCACTGGGCTTAAAGGGTGGACAATGCACAGGCCCATATACCTGTGCGAACAAAGAAATTCCACTTGAAAGAAAGTGGGGGGCGGCGACGATCGAACACGGGACGAGGCTCTGATACCATGTAAAGAACAAATTCAACCCAAAAGCTTAGCTTTTGGGTGAGGTTACATTAATGGTTTTATATATCTCAACATTCTCAAATAAAAAAACTCGCATCAGGACCTTATCAACAGATGGGCCAACAATAATACAATGCAATTGCAGCAAAGAGTAATTAAAAATTGGAAAGGAAATTACCAATTCACAACGACAAAAAAGCAGTTAGCCAATCATAATGATAGTCCACCTCATGCATTCACATCAAACTACAGAAAAAACAAAGGATCAGAAAAGGACCCTATGTATTCTAGTGAAGCAAAAAGACACCACTTCACTGGCACATTTCAAAAATTAATTCCCCATATTAATTTTGGGATTTGATTTTCTCATGTTACATTAGAATTCAATTCTCATGTTGTGACTCAACTAGTGGTGGATCCCATATTTATTAAAAAAGAAAAAAGAAAGAAAAGCTTTACACACAAATCGAAGGGTCACAATTGAATTCTCATGCAACATGAGAAAATGTTTTCCCATTAATTTTTATATGCACATGAAAGTCTCGTCAAGAGCAGCATGAGAATGTCGTTACCAAAACTTCAACTCCACCATTCTCAAGTAAGGGCCAAGATTGAGCAATGTTTGTTTTGGGGGATGTAAGAATAGGAAAAACACAAGAATTATTGAACACATAAATTCAGGGAACAATTTGGTACTTTATGGGCACCCACGGCCAAGATAATAAAGTATGCAGCAAACAAGGCCCTCTTTCAACACTAAGACACCGCAGTTTTAGAATTGAAAACTAAACCACAAAGTTTGGGCAATGTGACGAATCAAACAGCCAGAAACCGGCTTCACCTATTAGATTATGTCCAAATCTCCACTGCACCTTCAACAGCTTAGCAAATCCATGATAGTACAGATGCATGAGCATGACCAAACAAACTCCGAAGAACAGAACAGAAATGCCAACTCCAGCCACTCAATTACACGTACATCCAACATATCAATGTTATGCACCATCTGTTGTACAGTCATGTCTATGATGTCCAGAATTTTATATTCAATGCAAAGCGCCAAGATATAATTACCATAGTCATTGAATGAGCTTCACACAAACTCAGCAAACTTCATGTTTAACATGGTAAGTCATAAGTGGCACCATGCCACCAACAAGTTTCAAGAGAACAAAATTTAAAAATGATATAGTTTTCTATCGACACTTTAAGCATGCTTGTATTCAAAATTCATCATCCATGATAGGCTAATTAATAAAGGCGTAAAGCCACAAACTTAAATAGGAATTGGACAGGCTGCATCGAAAGTGGCATACAGAATCTTATAACTAGTTGCACTTGAGCTTGTCAGATGTTCTCATCAAACAAGTACCATCCAAAATTACCTTAGTAATGGGATCCTTCCTGCCTAGCCTCTTCAAGTGCACCGCAATTTCACTATCTACATCCTGCTCAAGGCATGAAAACATTGATCAGAAAGCAATATTGACATTATAGTCAGATCCAATAACTCAATTTGAAGCTGCAAACAAAGCCTCTTAGCATAAGACCTCGTGGAAACAAGCAGATCAAACACATGGTTAATTCAATCTCAGCTCTGTCAAGCAGAACAATTCTAGTATGTTAATTATGAATACCAAACTGGACCTAACCAAGATTAATATGAATACGAAAAAGATAAAGGAAGTTTAATCGAGAAGCCGTACGGAGAATGGGAGTGAATCTTCGGTTGAAAGAGAAGTATCGAAGCGCGAACTACCGACATAACCACCGAATCCGACGGCGGCGGGGGCGGTGGAACCGGACGGCAAGAGCGACGCGGCGAGACTGAAAGGGAGAAAAATACAGATAAGATGATGAAATTAGGTATTGATGAAAAGAGAGGGTTGTTGTTTACCTGCTGCTTGAAGGGCGTGCCTTGCTTCTTGCAGCTTCTCCTTTCTGCCTTCCCATTGATACTTGTCAATTTGATTGTTTTTCGATGCGTAGGGGAACGGTGAACTCCTCCTATTATGTGAGGCGGTGCTGTGTATGTGAGTGTTCGACTCTATCACTTGCCGACTTGCCGTTGCTCCTGCCTCGCCGATGCTAGGGAAACTAAACAAGGCCAAACTAAAGGCTTATGCAGGTAATGTGGAAGACAAGAGTTTGTACTTTGTAATATGCAGTCTTGCTAATTTGTCTATAAAAAATTATATTCTAATGTGCATCTTCAATACAAGATTAGCATCTATCACTTTAGCTTATTCAACAATCACTTATTAAGAACCCACTCGTGGGATAATATTTTTAGGGCGGTTCACATGACATCATAAAGATGAACAGCTTAAGAGGCCAGTAAGAAAGGGCGGTTCACATGACATCATAAAGACGAACAGGGTAAGAGGCCAGTAAGAAAGCTCATGAGTATTTTTCTGCATAATTACCGCAGATAATTAATCATTGCACTAAGTCCAATACCATGTCACCTTAGAATGGAAATTATGGTATTTTTATAATTTTAATTTATTTCAGAGTTATAATAATCTTTATATTTATAATTTTTTAAGATTTCAATATTAAAATGATGTCATTTTGAGAATAAATGCAGATAATTTATCGACATCAACTGCAAAAACATTTTTCTCATAAATAAATAATAAGATAATGTTATTGTGATTAGTATTTAAGGTAAATCATATAGTGTTATGGTATAATATAAATAGAATTTTATATGATTTTTTAAATTATTATTTTTTACTTATTTACACATTCATTCTTATTTTAAATTGTTAGAAAATTTTAAATGTCATACTAAAATACATAAATATTTTACAAAAATGTTCAAAATAAAAAATTATATCCTTATCAAATAAATTCTTAAAAATTAAATGTCAATGTTGATGGTCGATGATTAATAACTAATATGACCATTTGTCAAGGCAGGTGGCAATGTATGGTGGTGGTGGCTAGTGGTGACACTAATGATTGGTGTCTTGTACTTGGTGGTTAGGGATGAAGATGACCAATGATGACTATGGTGGTGGTGGCGTTAGCACAGTGGCAATTGTGTAGCTTACCTTTGTCGGTAGTGATTGGTACTTAATGGTCGGGGTAGTAGTGATTAGTAGCTCAAGGTGATGATTAGCATATAACAATAGCTGACCTTCACATGTCCAACAAAACATATAACTATATTTGAGATTAGAATCATTAGATGATAGGAAATTTGTTACACTAAGACCCTCATTAGAATAGTTTATTATATTTCGGACGAGATAAAATGAAAACATAATAAATTTATCGTATTCTATTGGCTCATCAAATAATAAATAAGACATGATATAATAGCCTATCATATCCTAAAAAAAAACATCAAACAAGCCCTTAATCAAAATTTCATGTTAAATGTATTTATGATGCTATCCGAATTTTTGGATTAAAAGTCAATTATATTCCCATGAAATCAGTTATTCATTAACCTAAAATCTATTTAAACATGTTTCTCATTAAAATTAATTAATGGTGTTTGCTTAATAAACATTAAGAACAAAATTAATTTAAAATGTACTAACAGTATTCATCACATGAGAGGTTAATGAATTTATTTAGTATTAATCATTTCCTTATTTAATATAAATAAAAATATTTTTTTACATAATCTCATTTATTATACTAACCGTTATTAATTCCCCTTTAGTGTAGAGTCAGCACTTATTTATTTACTTTTTTAGCAAATTTATGATTTTTTTTTCTTTAATCTCTATATATATATATATATAATATATAGACATTATTATGAGATTAATTTTTTGGATATTGTTATGATTAAGGAAAGTAGGAAACCTCTCAATAATTGTCTTATCCAAAATCATTTTCTAAAATTGCAATCCGCGCTAACTATTAATAAATTGTAAATATATACCTACCCTTGTTGCAATACACCAATTTAACACTTCAATTTTTCATCATTAAAATTTTGGGGAAGGTTCAGTTTACCAATTTTTTTTTTTTTACAAACTTACAAATCTGACCGATAATACTTTACTTAAGAGTATATTACCGGTACTCTACTTAAGAGTATATTACTGGTCAGACATAGTATAGTTTGTATGAATTTATAAATAAAAACTTTATAAATATAAGATTCCCCTAAAATTCTAATTGCATACTATCCAACATTCGTCCAACTAGCCAACTAGGTGCGCTACTTGCTACAACCATGCTAGTTAAAGGGTGTAATAGCAATTTGCTTAAGCTCGATGGCATACATCTTGGTCTCCCATCAACTTCTACCGGCATTTGATTTTGAACCAGGACGATGAGGAAATTGTTCTACAACAATTGCCCTATCGACCACAAATTCCTGTGTAATGGTACACATCTTTACTATCAATAAATAACATACGAATTTTCGCTCAACCATGATGATGCATCCATTTTTTTATTTTTAATTTTTGATTGATGGGGGCCTAAGCCCAAAGTAGGAAAAAACCGGACAACAACATATAATTCTTGAGAGCAGAAACTCGGGAAAAATCAGACATAATCAACAGGTAAACTTTCAAGAGGTTCATTGTCCAAGACTAGGCCATGCAAACTATTAGAAGCTATGTTTGCTAAACAAATCTTCGCATAGGTTTGCTTCGCAACACGAGTGTTGAGTCTTAACTTCCCACTCATATGTTTGCGTGATTCTGGAAATAAATAAATAAACTGATCGCAGAAGCTAATTTCAGTACACATGAGCCTTTAGCTGTCAATGTTTCGATCTTCATTCTAATCTCAATTGCTACCTCCAAATCTATATTTGAGTGCATCGAAGCACCCTTCTTGACTCAGCTGAATACATATTGGTTATATACTTATATGTCATATGAATGGAGAGACGAAGACAGACGAAATAAGAGATTTATCTATTAAGGACACTGACAAATGTCTCATAAGCTTCTTAGTGTTAGGAGAAGTCATATTAATGATTTTATATTTTAACACATCACTCATACAAGAAAACATGCTCCAACAATGAAAATGTTTCTGAGACTGGGATCTCACACCAGTTGAAATTAAATCAGATTAGATTACAGCCTTAATGCTTTGCATAAGGAACAATTCTCCATTTCCTCCATATTTTGTTATCGATCATGAACTAGTGTTACCAGCATCAATCATACATAAAAAAAAAAAATTCTTCCAGCTCTTACAGAGATACATGTAACTGTTTAAAATAAATTTCAATTTCATGCCGTCTGTTAATGATATTATTCTCTCCCATTCAAAAATATTACACACAAAGCCACAACAATAGCATGGTCAATAGTCCCAGGAAAGATTGTTAGGCGAAATTTACCCCTACTGACATATAGTTGGTGAAGCTTGTACATCAGGCTAGTCTGCACAAAAGTATAAATCAGAATCAATATTTTCCATCCACCAGAATGTAATGCACTTAATTCCTAGATTGTAATCTTCTATAATGTAGACATTTTCTCTCTATTTAAGGAGTCAGTCATTACTCATGAAATACACATCTTTGAAATTTCCAAAGTTGTGTCCTCTCTTCTTCATGTCACCAAGGAGAAATATAATATCATGAGCAAAATTCTAATAAAGTCAAGCCTAGCCATGGTTTAATTTATATAATGTACCTAATGTAATATTATTTGGGATCTGAATATACACACAAATAAAAAAAGAAAAAGGATGAAATGATTGAGTACCTGTGCTACCAAGTCAGCGTCTTTATAGATGCTGCATGATTTATTGAAAGGGGAACCTCTGACTTTCAAATCACAACCATCATCGTTGGACCTCTCACCATAGAAAAACACCTCTAACTCAACTCTAGTAAGTGTTTTGAGGGTCCTCTGCACTCTAAACACTAACTCATTGTCCCATTTATAGCATTTCCAAGACCCATTCTATCAAAATTAAAAAAATATATATATATGTAAAATCATATCATGAAAATGTTCATATTGTAATATTTATTTATTTTCTTTAAATTTTTAAGGAAGTTGGAAAAGAAAAGAGAGATGAGAGAGACAAACGTGATGGCCGTAGATGGAGAAGACAGGATTGCCGGAAGCATCGAGCAAGAGTTTCTTGTCGGAAGAGTCAGGATCGGGTGGGTGAGGGTTCACCTTGAAGAGTATGTTCCCCGACGAATCAGCGAAGGCCAGAACGCCACGTGGGACTCCGGCGTGCTTTTTGGAACCGAATAGATCAATTGGGATCTGAAAATCTCCGGAGCCTGGATACACGCACTCTCTCTTTGACTCTGAGTTTGCCAATTCCATCTTTGCTGTTGTTTAGTTGTTCTTTCTTTTCTCTTTTACAGCACAAAATTATATATAAAAACAAAAAAATAGCAAGGTTCCAATATAGGGGGGTTTTATACATGGATAACAAATAAAAAAACAGGTCACGATTATGTGAGAACGGAATCAGATGCTGCTACTTTGCAAAGATGGGGTAAGACTTATTCATCAATCACATAAACTGGAAGGACAAACATGAAGGGAACCTTCCTCTCTTTTTTTCGTTTTTAATACAAGGGCAAAACGAAAAAAAATAAAAAATAAATATACTATGATTGCTATCTACAACGAAAGTTCTATATGTAACTCTAGAAACAGAGCATAAGAAATTGAAGTCTATGGCAAATACAATATGTATCAAACTTGTCACAAAAATTGCCCTCCCAAAACATGACAAATAATGACCTAGGTTTTCAGCTTATTATGGTACATCATAAAAAAATAAAAATAAAAATAAAAATTACACCATATATTACTTGGGAACAAGTTTTGGGTGCAGCGGATGAAATTATTTTTCATAACCAAGATATATCCTGATAACCAATCTGCTCTAACTTCTTTATATACTTTGCCGATTTTGAATCATCGCTCATCAAGATATAATTCCACTTTTTTCAATGCACACAATGATCTATAAACACAAAACGAAAGAAAAAAAAAATTGGAACTTAAATAAAAATATAAGTTAAAAACTCAACAAATTTTCGTTACTTAGATGTGCCACACCTGCCACTTTAGGTTTCAAGGATTCTAAATTTTGATATATAGATGTTTTTTAAAAAATTGATTAATGATCTAAAGTCTGTATCCGCGGGGGAAAATTTGTTTAAATTCGTTAATTTTATGCTGAGAAAAATTTTGTTTAAATTCTGTAATCAAATTTATCAATAAGATTCATAAACTCACCAAATCACTTGTGTTGTCTTCCTCTCATATCGTATAATAAATCAATTTGATTTGTATTTTAAAAACAACTCAATTCAAAGTTATTGTGGAGACGACTTGAATTAGATTAGTTTAATTAGTTTTTGGTAAAACAAAAAGTTTTAAGCCAACAATTTTGTGAGTTAAAACAACTAACCATTAAAAAGGAAAAACAACAAATAAAAGAAAATAAAAATTATGAATAATCCATTTAACACACGTGAAATAATATTGAATTGAGGACAACATATAATGAAAGAAATGCATGAAAAATTAGTTATTGTAGATAAAAGTATAAAATGATTAATAAAAATCATATTATATAATAATAATAATAATATATGGGGAGAGATCATTTGATTACAGAGTAAGATTTATAAGTCTTACTCCTCATCCTAACCGTTGATTTCCGTCTATCCAACGGTTATAATTTGGGAAGTTATATTAATTAATTAATTATTAATTACACTACAAATGATAACCATTGATTTCCATCCATCAACGGCTGAGATGAGGAGTAAGATTTAAAAATTTTACTCTGGAGTCAAAAGAACCATCCCCATAATATATTAGGGATGTAAGTTTTATTTACATTTTTTTTTTCACCTCACAAAATCAAAATTAAATGAATAATTTTCATTTGATGTCATTTTATAATCGTTAATTTAATGATATAACGATAACAATTATAAAGAAAAAGACATTCTAAGTATAATCTCTTTGAATTAGATTGTATCAATTTTAAAAATTAAAATCTAAAATCAGTCTAGTTCAATTAGTTTTCAAGTAAATCAAATTAAAGTAACCAAACTTATTTGATTTTTATATGAATACTCAAGAGAGGATTCTTCAAGCCTTATGGGGACTGTTCAAAAAGATAATGTATTAAGTAAAAATACATTAACATTTTTACATAATATCTCTAAAAAAAAAAATCTAATATTGACATCATTTTTTTTTTTGGTACAATGAAAACCCAAATTTAGCCTAAGGCTCCAATTCATAATCCCACAAGCGTATAAATTTCCTTCTTTGTGGATATGCTTGACTCGAACCATTCAATCCTTGTCAATTAGTCTCCATATTCTTTGTTATAGTGGATTGAGATGTTTAAAGATTTTCATTTGAATTAGTTGATCAATAGCATGGGCTTGGGAAATCACTCACCTTGATCACATAACTATAACCAGATTCACAGGCCGTCTTAAGGCCCAAAAGGAAAGCCCAAAGCTTAGCCCGAAAGGAATTACAAAAACCAATATAGTGATAGAGGCCTTTCAACCAACCTCCAATAGCATACACCACATTCTAATATTTCACACACCTCTCTATTCAAAGTATGTGTACTAAAAAAAATGGTCCGGTTTAGGTACTGAGTCTCGTCATTAATTTAATCGGTGGGTAGTTATTCAATCAGTTAAATTAAATTTATATTAAATTATATTTTTTTTGTAATCATATTAAATTATATTTTAATTGTATTAAAAGATGCATTTTAACCAACAATTGAGCGTAGTCTAATGGTAAAAATGCTATACTATTGTCTACTAAAAAAAATGCTACACTATTCGTTCACATTAATTGGGTTCAATTCCCGGCAGTTAATACCGATTGAATCGCAATTTGTCACCGGTTCATGGGAGGAATTGATGATAAAATATATAAGTCCAAATATTTAATGATAAAATTCTTTTTATTAAAAAAAGAGTGACAAACAATAAAAAATATTTGTTTTTCATATCCTAAATATTTAAAACCAAAACCCTACTACAGAAATTGGAGCCTTGTGTTATCGTTTTCCCCTGCAACTCACCTTGGTATGTGAGGCATTTTAATGTGCAACTATAATGCCATATGCGTGTGCTCTAGTCTATTGTTCCTTTCCCTTTCCACTCTTAGGTGTATTTTTGGTTTATAGCTTCGAATTTATTCGGCATTTATGAGCGATTATGACTTCACTTGTTATTTGGGATTTTGGAGCAAAAGTTAGGGTTCAATTTGGAAATCTTAGAAAATTGAATTAAATAATTTAATTGTCTATGAATGATTTCTGTATTGGGATTTTTAAGTTATAGAGTGAGAATGGAGACATCCAGTTCAACTATGCAAATTTTTGAAAGAAGACCTACTTAATAGTCAATACTTAGTTGACTCTTAATTTTAAGTTGATTGTTGCTTAAATTTTGGATATTTTAAGTCATAGGTTTTCTTAGGACAATTATTATTTAAAAAAAAAAAAAAAACTCACTTTACTAAGCTGTGAAGTACCGTTTGAAAATTTTAGTTATTTTGGACCATAGATAGTCATTTATATAGACAATGGTTATGTCAATGATGATAAATATTTAGACAATATGGTTCGGATCAATGATGATATTCGTTACAAAATAGCTGTTTTGTGGTTCAATTTTCTGCTGCTGGCTAGGGAATTATTACTTCATATAATAAAAGTTTTTTTACAGATTCATTTTAAGTATAGGATAGATGAGTAATAGGACAAAAAATGCAGAGAATACATCATTTTTTTGCTCAAGACACTTTAGATATCACTCAGCTATTTTTGTAATTGTGTTTTGTGGGGTAAAATGGTTAATTATATTTAAAATTGATGGCAGTTGGGTTTTTCACCGGAACATGTGCTTTCTTCTAGATGGGAAATATATAGAGTTTGTAACTTTGAACATTTTGCTGTTCAGAATATTTTTGTAATATTCATATTTTAAAAAATTATTTCAATCCAAAGTATTAGGTGAAAGTCATTTTAATGGTTTATAATATACTCCTAATTGATTTGCAATAGAGATCAGAAGCATATTGAATTATAAATCTCGTATCCTGGACTTCTATAACTATTACGAAATGCGTGTTGGAGTCTTACATGTGCATCTCTGATCGATCCTCATATCAATGAACTATTTTTATAAATGTTTGGTTGGCTAATATAGGTTTAGGCTGAACACAAGAAAAATTGGGATCATAAAGAAGATAGAGGCACTTTTAGAGAGGCACTTCACGTAATATATTTGGGATGGAATAATCAAAATAGTTTTATAGTTAATGTGCCATCGAAAAAAATCTAAAGCATTTCAACGAGCTGGTTCGATGTCCATGCAAAGTGCCACTCACTTATTCAATTATTTATCATACATGAAATGAAAAAGGATCATGCCTAGAACACTGATAGATAAGTATATAACAAACTGCTGTCAATTATATATGAAGTAATGCATTACGCATTGTTGCAATATGCATGTGTGTGGACATGTTCAAAACTAATTCAGCGGTTCAAGTCTTTTTACATAGATGGTTTAGCCAGGAAAAAAATTTCAAAGTGGGTCCATGCTTTGTAGTATTAAAAACAATTTCAATAAATAGATATATAAATCTGTCTTGCCAGCATCACTGATTACGTCAAAAGGACAATATATATAGAAGGGGTTTAATGATAAAGGGCTTGAATAATTTACAAGGTCATTGCTAATTTGTTACCATTATAAATAAAAAAAACTCAAACTGAGATTTTTTTTTTGTTAAAGGAAATAATATTTGCCATTTTAAATGATATAATGCAAAGTGCCACTCACTTATTCAATTATTTATCATACATGAAATGAAATTGAAAACATAAATAAAACCCTTTTACCTCATTCCTCTCTCCTTCCCCTTCTCTCTTACTACGCAATACCTAATTAAAATTTTTATGTCCTTATGATAACAAACTAGCTGTGAATTTTGGTTAAATATATGAATTTGTTAAATCATCTAGCTTGTTGCAATTTCATGTGTTCCCCATGAATTCAAAAAGCAAGGGATGGTGATAGCCCATTCATGGATAGTCTGATATTGTTGATTAAATTTCATTACAGGAAGCTATATTGTTGATTAAATTTCATCGACTAATGGACATGCTCATGGATCTTGAGGTACAGTATTATGCAAAATTCTTGAAAACATTTGCAAGAAAGATATATAACATTGCTCACCTCTCTCTTTTGCATGGATTCTGGTTTTGCTTTGGATTTTTTTAAAAAAAAAAATATATTGAATCTTTTTAATGATAAACGTGCCTTGAATAATTTACAGGTGTGTCATTGCTAATTTGTTACCATTGAGAGAGAAGATGGAGAGCGAGAGAGAGAGAAAAGGATAAAAGGGTTTTATTTATGTTTTTATAACCGTTAGATTAAATTGTAATATTTAGAGGTAGGTTTGTCATTTTAAATGACATAACTTTTTATCATTTAAGATGAAACGACGTCATTTTGGTACATAATTGATACTTTTTTTATCTTCTCTCTCCTTTATTTTCTCCCTCTTTCTGATTTAAGGAGGAGAAAAAAGGTAAAAATAACCAATTATGCACCAAATTACACCGTTTCATCTAAAATGATACAAAATTATATCATTTAAAATGACAAGTAATTTTTCCTTTGTTAAATGATATTTTTATTTAAATTTAAAAACATAAAAAACTCAATTTGAAAATAAAAATAGAGAAAAAAAGAATAATGTTAAAAAAAGAAGATTTTAAAAATTATAGGGGAAAAATAGAGATATTGAGAATTTAAAACACAATTATTTTTTAAAAATTCCTCAATGTGATGGTCTATTCGTTTGTGTTTTTTAATGTTTTTAATTAAAAAAATATGATAAACATTTTTTAATAATTAAAAACTTTAAGAAATTTGAAAATATTGCAAACTACTTTTTCTTTGCATTTTTTTAAAGTTAAAAACAATAATTTTTGAAAAATTATATATATATATATATATATATAGGAATGAGATCAACTTACATCAGTGTAAGAATAATAAATCTTACACCAAATCTTAACCGTTGATTTCCATGCATCCAATGATTGACTTAACCGTTAAATGCAGAAAATCAATGGTTAAGATGTGGTGTAAGATTTATTATTCTTACACCAGTGTAAGATGATCCTGCCCTATATATATATATATATATGAAGGATCCGTTTATAAATTTTTTTTACAAATTAAACATTCTTAGTATATGACCGGTCAGACATAGTGTAGTTTATAAGAGTTTATAAATAAAAAGTTTGTAAATATAACTCTTCCCATATACACATATATGTATATTTCATAAAAGTATTATTTACCTACATTAATTTTCTTACATTTTATTCGTGTTATGTAATGTCATGTTGACGCGTATAATAAGTAACATAATTTGTTATTGACAAGTTATTTATATCGAATCGTGTCAACTCACACAATAAACAATACACTTAGTTCGCTAATTATTTGTGTTGTGTCGTTTAACCCGTAAAATAAGCTGGTCATGTTTATGTCAAAAGTTTTAACTCGATTTTAAATTCGTATTATTTTGCTATTAAATATATTTATATTCGTATCGGACCGTGTAATATCGACCAAAATTACCACCTCCATAGCAACGAACGAGGGTTGTATAGCAAAACTAACGGAAGAGGAGAGATCAATGAATTGTTCTATGTGCACACTTCGTCACCTAGCCGCCGCAAGTGCTCAGAACAAGTTCCCATTTATCAGATTTCCTCACAAAATCTTAACTATCAATAAATGCACCAGAATTTTTATTTTTTTATTTTTTATAACAAACAGGAAAAGAAAAATGCACCAGAATTCATATCATAAGCACAGATGTCTTTTCCTCTCACACACACAATCTTTTCAAGCTTAGGTGGTGGCTGCTACAAAACCACATTTTACATGTACAGCCACATTATTCCGTTTAACCCGGAGGCATTTCACACGTTAGGCGTTTATTTTAAGTTTTAAATTAAATGTCACTAATGACAATGACCGGTGATAACTAGTAAGGGTGACCGTTTGAAATAATGGGGGTGAGGGTTGTCAAGCTGGTGGCAATGTATGGTGGTGGTGGCGGCAAGTGGTGATAATAATGATTGGTGTCTTGTTCTTGGTGGTCAGGGCTGGCAATGACCAACGGTGACATGTTTTTATGGTGGCGGTATTAACATGGTGGCAATTGTGTAGGTTACCTACGGTGGTGGTGGTGTTTGACAGCTCATGGTAATGGTACACATCTTTTTTTTTTTTTCCGCGGGTAACTGGTGGTACACATCTTTACTATCAATAACATACGAATCTTCGATCAACCATGCATGATAAAAACATTTTTTTAAATTTTTTATTTTGATTGATGGGGGCCTAAGCCCAAAGTAGGAAAAAACCGGACAACAATATATAATTCTTGAGAGTAGAAACTCGGGAAAAATCAGACATAATCAACAGGTAAACTTTCAAGAGGTTCATTGTCCAAGACTAGGCCATGCAAACTATTAGAAGCTATGTTTGCTAAACAAATCTTCACATGAAAATGATCAACTCCCCCATCATCTCCAGGAAATATTATATATTATATTTTTGATATGTTTACTTTCAATTTGAAGCGTCAATAATATATTGGCGAATCGCATCAAAACCTTTTCTTATAGGGTTTGAAACATGAAAATATATAAATTCAACTATTTTATGCTAAAATTCTTTTTATTAAAAAAAGAGAGCCGCAAACAATAAAAATAGTATGAGATATATTTTTTTTATGTTGCAGGAAAAAAATTATTTCATATTGTAGAAATAAAAATATAAGTGGGACCCACAGGTAGGAAGAGAGAGAAAAAAGAGTGGTAGGACCCAATCATTTTTTGTGTACGTAAGAAAGTTATTTATCTCATGTAAAATGAGATAAACATAACCCAAATAGTATATATTTTTTCATGGGTTTTATAAAAGATATGTTGTAAGAAAAGTGTTTGTTATGTTATAGAGATTCGTTTTGCGTGCCAGAATTTTTTTATTTATCTTTTGCTGTGTGTCCCACAAAATATTGTGAGAGTAGGAGAAATTTTCTGATCATGTTAAATTATAGATGATCTCCTAAACATTTAAAACCAAAACCGTACTACCGAAATTGGAGCCTTGTGTTATCTTTTTCCCCTGCAATTCACCTTGGTATGTGAGTCATTTTAATGTGCAACTATAAAGCCATATGCGTGTGCTCTAGTCTATTGTTTCTTTCCCTTTCCACGTTCAGGTCAATTTTTGGTTTGAAGCTTCGAATTTATTCGGTATTTATGAGCGATTAGGACTTCACTTGTTATTTGGGATTTTGGAGCAAAAGTTAGGGTTCAATTTGGAAATCTTAGAAAATTGAATTAAATTATTTAAGGGAAAATTATTTGTGCTACATCCTTTTAGTTTTTTTATTATATGTATTCCCGATAATACATAGTTATAATATGAAAAATTATTTTTTCTCTCTCCTAAGTCACATTAACTTATGTGGAAAGTGAAAGAAAAATCAACATTTCAAATTATAACTATATACTACCGGGAATACATAGAGTAAAAAATTAAAAGAACATAACTTACATACTTTAAAATGATACACACTAAACCCATTATTTAATTATCTATGAATGATTTCTGTATTAGGATTTTTATGTTATAGAGTAAGAATGGAGACATCCAGTTCAACTACGCAAATTTTTTAAAGAAGACCTACTTAGTAGTCATACATACATCAAGTATTTTTTTTTTATTAAAAAAATCACTATTCATAGCTGTGAAGTACCGTTTGATAATTTTAATTATTTTGGACCATAGATAGTCATTTATATAGACAGTGGATATGTCAATGATGATAATTATTTAGACAATATGGTTTGGATCAATGATGATATTGGTCACAAAATAGCTGTGGCTACGGAATTATTACTTCATACGATAAAAGTTTTTTTTATAGATGCATTTTTACCCAAGTGTGGTGGCTCAGTTGGTAGTATGGAGATTGAGTGGTGGGAGAAGACCTCAGTTCGAATCCCACCAACACCATCTGAGGAGGGGCATAAGTACCGTAATCCTTGGACTCGCACTCGAACTCTGGATTAGTCCCATAGGCGGCTCAAAGAGTCGAACCCGTGGGGATACCAGAGGGTTCTGATTCGCCTCAAAGAGGTAATTAGGATCAGTTTCCAAAAAAATAAGACAAAGAATGCAGAGAATACATCTTCTCTACAACCCATATGGTGTACAACTATCTAGTAGAGTGAGCTTAGTAACTCATGAAGCTGAAGATGCACCCTTTTTATAGACTACTCCATTATAGAGTCTGTTCAAGTGTGCACTGAAGATGGGCTCAGTTGATGGCTGTAACAGCCCCGATCCCTATAGCAGATATTGTCCGCTTTGCCCCCCTTCCGGGACTCACGGTTTTACGTTCTGGGGTTACCCCCAAAAGGCCTCTACTAGGAAAGGTATCTACATCCATATATATGGCATGCTTTGTTCTCCTTTCCAACCGATGTGGGACATTACATCCTCCCCCGCTGGGAATACAGCGTCCCCGCTGTACACACCGTTCCAGGACCAGGCTCTGATACCAACTGTAACAGCCCCAAACCCTGTAGCAGATATTGTCCGCTCTGCCCCCTTCCGGGACTCACGGTTTTACGTTCTGGGGTTACCCCCAAAAGGCCTCCACTAGGAAAGGTATCAACATCCATATATATGGCATGCTTTGTTCTCTTTTCCAACCGATGTGGGACATTACATCCTCCCCCACTGGGAATACAGCGTCCCCGCTGTACACACCGGTCCAGGACCAGGCTCTGATACCATTTGTAACAGCCCCGATCCCTATAGCAGATATTGTCCGCTTTGCCCCCCTTCCGGGACTCACGGTTTTACGTTCTGGGGTTACCCCCAAAAGGCCTCTACTAGGAAAGGTATCTACATCCATATATATGGCATGCTTTGTTCTCCTTTCCAACCGATGTGGGACATTACATCAAGTGTGCGAGTGAGGACAAAGCACGCTGAAAAGTCTCGTGTTAGTGTGTGGGGACAGTCGTTAATCCTTGCAAGTTGTCAGGCGTTACAAAGCATGCCATATATATGGATGTAGATACCTTTCCTAGTAGAGGCCTTTTGGGGGTAACCCCAGAACGTAAAACCGTGAGTCCCGGAAGGGGGGCAAAGCGGACAATATCTGCTATAGGGTTTGGGGTTGTTACAAATGGTATCAGAGCCTGGCCCTGGACCGGTGTGTACAGCGGGGACGCTGTATTCCCAGAGGGGGAGGATGTAAAAAGTCCCACATCGGTTGGAGAGGGGAACGAAGCATGCCATATATATGGGTGTGGATACCTTTCCTAGTGGAGGCCTTCTGAGGGGGGCAGAGCGGACAATATCTGCTACAGGGTTTGGGGCTGTTACAAACTCAGCCTCTATAGTGGAAGTAGCAGTCAAGGTCTGCTTGACACTTCTCCAAGACACAGCTCCACTGGCTAGCATTAAAATATATCCTAAAGTGGATTCTCTGGAATCAATGCAACCAGCATAGTCTGAATCTAAGTAGCCAATTACTTCCAAGTTGTCAGTCCGTCTACACATAAGCATGTAGTTCTTAGTCCCTTGAAGATATCTCATCACTTTCTTTGCAACTTTCCTGTGGTCTAAGCCTGGATTACTTTGATATCTTCCTAATACTCCAACAACAAAAGCAATGTCAGGTCTTGTGCAGACCTGAGCATACATTGGGCTTCCAATAGCTGAAGCATAAGGAATGTTATTCATTTGTTCCCGCTCGAGATCATTTTTCGAGCACTGGTTTAAATCAAACATGTCACCCTTCACAATGGGAGCTATACTTGGTGAGCAATTATTCATCCTAAATCTTTCCAAAACTTTGTTGATATAGGTCTCTTGAGACAAACCAAGAACACCCTTTATTCTGTCTCTATCTATCTTGATGCCAATAACATAAGAAGCATCACCCATATCTTTCATATCAAAGTTTTTAGAGAGAAATTGTTTCACCTCATATAGTAAACCCTTATCATCGGCTGCAAGTAAAATATCATCCACATACAGAATAAGGAAACAAATTTTGCTCCCACTGACCGTCTGGTATATACATTGATCCATGATGTTCTCTACAAAACCAAATGAAGAGATAACATCATGAAATTTCAAATACCATTGACGAGATGCTTGTCTCAACCCATATATAGATTTCTTAAGCTTGCATACCAATTGCTCACCATCACTAGAGGAGAATCCTTCATAATATTTCATATAAACCTCTTCCTCTAGATCTCCATTGAGAAAAGCTATTTTCATATCCATTTGTTGCAAGTCTAAGTCAAAATGTGCAACTAATGCTAGAATGATACGAAGAGAATCTTTCTTAGATACGGGAGAAAATGCCTCCTTGTAGTCAATTCCTTTCTTCTGATTAAATCCCTTGGCTACGAGTCTTTCTTTATATCTTTCAATGTTGGCTAATGAGTCTTTCTTAGTTTTGAAGACCCATTTGTTGGTGGTTCAGCTTTCCTGATAGCATAATCAATATCTATATACCCTAATGTCGATAAAATTCTTTCCTTCCAAATTGGGTAATTATCTCCTTTCAACTCGGGAATTTCAATAGAATTTATAGGCTGTATAACTGCAAAATATTTAACATAAATGCTTATAATTAAAACTTGAGGCAAATAATATATCATGCTTTACCAATGTAAATCATGCTCAAATAATTATGAATTTAGTGACATAAAATTTGCATGTGGGCTAAAATTTTAATTCAATTAAATTCATGTAAAACATAATAAAACTACCAAATTATATTTTCCTGATCCATGTGGGCAAATCAAATAAATATAATTTTATATTTTATCCTAATTAATCATATAAAAAATATAATAGAAATTTTTGTGGGATGATATCTATTATATTATATATGACTAATTATAATTAATATTTTCTACTTTATGTGATCTAGAGGCTTTTAATATATAATTTAAATAATTAAAGTTGTTGTGGCTAAGCTTTAATTAATTAAATTATATTGATCATTAAATATTATTTATTATATTATTGAAATTAATCATGAGCAATAATATTAAATAACAAAATATTCACATTAATCATCTTAATATTGCATGTATTAAGTGACATAAATTAATACATGTAATGATAGAATAATAGATATTGATGTTAACATTTGAAATGTCATTAGTTTAGTTGGTATATTAATTTCTTTCTAAATTGGCGGTCGTGGGTTCAATTCTCATCTCCTGCACCTTTTTGCAATAAAGGTTTAAATGTAATGGTAACATGCAGTCTTCTTCATAAGAACTAATACTACTACTATGCTATGCTCTTGACCAAAGACCTTGACTTAGGGACAACTGGTAGATGAACGTGCCACACGGCCCACACCAACCCCCTCTGCTTCTTTTTTTAATTCATTTCCAATGGTTAAGACTTTAGACAAAAGTTCTTCTGTTCATTGCATGTATCTTTTTAATTCATTTCCAATGGTTAAGACTTTAGACAAAAGTTCTTCTGTTCATTGCATGTATAAGATGCATTATTGCCTGAAAAATATCATATATTTACTTGTTTTAACACGAAACAAAAGATTAACATAGAACAATCTTCCCAAAGTGTGGGATGAGATGATCTTATTATTATTTATTCATAAAGTTTTCAACGATAATCTTTTCTTCTATGATTTGGGATGATATTTTCTTCTCTCTTTTCTTTATCTTTTGATTATTTATTCACAAAGTTTCCGGCGATGATTGTTTCCCCTTGGTAGAAGATGTTAATATTTTTTAAGAGAGACCTTGAGAGAACATAGAAGAAGAGAGATACATTAATCTTCTCCAATCTAAGTCGAAATCTTCCCAAACTATTGTAATAAGATATGAGAGAACGTAAAAAAAAAAGAGAATTTTTTTTTTGAGATTTTGGGCTTAGGGCATGTGAGGAGGTTTAATAGAGTTTGTAAAATTTTTAACAGAATTGTTGATTTGAAATAATTATAAAGTACAAGGGGCTAATTGAAACAATTAAAAGTAGAAGGAGATAATTAAAAACATGGTCAAAGTTTAAGGAGGTAACTTATATTTTAACTTAAAATTAAAGATCATTATTTACGCTGGTAGATAATAAATAAAAATATGTTGAAGAATTGACATCCATGTGAAGTGGTTCAAGTGGTCAGTTGCTATATTACCACTCGACTTGGTGGAGTGTTCAAATCCTACTTGTTGCAACTTCTTGTTCTTTTTTATTTTTCGAATTTCAAACTGATTTCGCGGAAAAATTGAAGCAACATGCAACAGCTAGTCGTATTAAACAAATTTGAAATCCAAATGAAACCCAACAAAATAAGTGCAGGGAAAAGCTTAGCAAACAACCCATCAAAAAAATAATATATATGCTTTATTAATCTCATGCAACAGGAGATAAGCTCTCTTATGCATAGAGACAATCATGTGTGGGACCCACCTACTTATAGAAAAAAATAAATAAATAAAAAAGTAACACGAGAATCGATGTATGTGTAGGAGAGAAAAATACTCTCCTACAACATAAGAGTATATTTTCCCTATATATATATATATATATTTTTGGTTTCCTAATATACAACTTACTTCCACGAGAGAAAGTGGGGGACGTGAGGTTCTGATATGATGTAAAGAACTTTGAGATACACCATCCAAAAACTAGCTCTAAGGATGAGAGTGTCCAAGACTTTATAAACTCCAAATTAATTGTTCATTCAACCAATGTGAGACTATATATCTCAACAGCGGGAGATCACATTACGTGGGTAATTCTCTTCCAACGCAACCGAACCTCTTCGGCGTGATATTTAATTACTTATCATGGAAGAGTAGTGTTAAACAAGTGAAACTTCACGCTTTAAGAAACAATTCACTCAACTTCAACCAGTGTCATCGCTTTTATTTTTCAAATTTCAAACTGATTTCCCGGAAAAATTGGAGCAAACATGCAACAACTAGTCATATTAAACAAATTTGTAATCCAAATGATCCAAATGAAACCCAACAAAATAAGTGCAGGGAAAGCTCAGCAAACAACCCATCAAAAAAATAATATTTAATTACTTATCATGGAAGAGTAGTGATATTAAACAAGTGAAACTTCACGCTTTAAGAAACAATTCAGTCAACTTCAACCAGTGTCATCTTCAACCTCCTCTAGCCGGTTCTCCACCGGATACAAGACCCAATGATTTTCCTTGCACCAAAAATTCACAATTTTTACCCAAATATATCAGAAATCTTTTATCTCATATGAATCATATGATTTCCAACTTTAGTTTCATTATAAGGCATTCAAACCGTGATTTTAGAAAATCAAAATATTGCAGAGACAACCACACAAAGCAAAGCAGAGGTCATAAATACCTTTCTCCATTACTTTTCTCTACTGTTTTAAATAGTTCATGCAACTGATACGAAAGTCTTCCCTTGAGTCTTTCAAACTCTTCTCTACGGCCTAGATGGTGTACAACTATATAGTAATGTGAGCTCAGTAACTCATGAAGCTGAAGATGAGCCCTTTTTATAGACTTCTCTATCAGAGTCTGTTCAAGTGTACACGGATTATAGGCTCAATTGATGGTAGACAAGAACCAAAGTAATGGTTGATGATTGCAGATCAGATACAAGAGTAGTTTAACCACTACAATAAGTGAGCAATAAATGGACAATGTTATTAGACCATATACGGTTCTCCGTTATCAGTAGTACTGAACATTATAGGTAGATTACTTAAGGTCACATCATATCACACTACTAACCACTTACTAACATTTTGTGCTTTCTTCTAGATGGGAAATATATTGAGTTTGTAACTTTGAACATCTCGATATTCAGAATGTTCATATACTCACCTCTAATTGATCTGCAATGGAGATCAGAAGCATATTAAATAATAAATCTCATATCCTGGACTTTTATAATTATTACGAAATGTGTGTGGGAGTCTTACATGTGCATCTCCGATCCTCATATAATGAACCATGTTTAAAATGTTTGGATGGCTAATATAGGTTTACCCGAGTGATTTAAAAACTGTCTCGGATCGGTCGGGTGGATCCGGGTCTCCGTGACCTGTGGGTTTTTTCAGTCCAAATGACTGCAGTCAACTCGGTTTGGATCGGTTGATCTTTTTTTTTTTGTAAAACTTTTTTTTTTGTAAATATTTTTTTTTTGATTGCTATATGAACTCTTGAATTAAATCATGTTCATATTTTGTGGTAAATATGATTAAATAGTAAGGTGAAAATAAAAAATTATTTTGGATTAGTGCAGTTGATTTATGTAATTTTGTTGTATCTTACAATGATATAAAGAAGTTAAGTAAGGATAAACACTGATGGTCTCATCTCAACGGTAAAAACTTTCTCCTTACTTTATATTTCATGCCTACTATTTATTATCATGATTTAGTTTATCTATGTTATGTCAAGGCACAAAAGGTGCATTTAGCTTACATTATAATTTTAATCCAATTTTAGGATATGGTCTAGAGCTAGAAGCCTAGAAATATATAATATTTGCTATTATTGAGAATCAATTTATTTTTTGAAGCTCATTGATAATTTTCTTATGTGAATTTTTAATATAAGTAATATGTTTATATTTTTTTAATATGTGAACCATAAATTCGGTTGAACCTAATTGAACCAATGACCCAATGAAATAATACTTCGATCGAGTCGATGAACACAAGAAAAATTGGGATCATAAAGAAGATAGAGGCACTTTTAGAGAGACACTTTACTCAATATAATTGGAGGAATAATCAAAATAGTTTTATAGTTAATGTGCCATCGAAAAGATCTAAAACATTTCAACGTGTAATTCAATTATTTATCATACATGAAATGAAAAAGGATCATCCCTAGAACACTTTTAGATAAGTATATAACTTAAACTGCCGTCAATTCTATATGAAGTAACGCATTGTTGCAATATGCATGTGTGTGGATAAGTTCAAAATCAATTCAGCGGTGTTCAAGTCTTTTTACGTAGATGGTTAGCCTGGAAACGCTTCTAAATTTCAAAGTGGGTCCATGCTTTGTATGGTTAAAAAACAATTTCAAAAAACAAAATAAAAATCTGTGTGGCCAGCATCAGTGATGACGTCAAAATGATAATAGATATAGGTGGGGTTTAATGATAAAGGGCTCGAATAATTTACAAGGTCATAAGTTGAAATTTCATTGGCACCACTGTATATAAAAAAAAAAAAAAATCAACCTGAGATTTTTTTGTTAAATGATGTTTTTTATTTAAATTTTATAAAAAATCAAAAAGTCAATTTGAAAATAAAGTTACTTTAAAAAAAACACACACCCATAAATATACACTTTATAATGTTAAAAAAAGAATTTTAAAAATTATAGGGAAAAAAATGGAGATATTGAAAATTATTATGAGAGGGTTTTGGGAGACAAGTCCAGTGGCTCCCATTCCTTCCATTCCAGATGCTGAAATTTAAAAACTTGGGTTTGGAAGTAGATGATCCTCAGCTGAATGAGAGACATGTTTGCTGGTTCCTCTAGTGTCACAGGCAAGGAATCACAAACACTTCACAAAAAAATAGGGAGAGTCATGTCCGACACGACACGTTCCGACACGGTCAAAAGACATTTTCATAAAATTTTAAATTTTTTAAAAAATTATTTTTTTAAAAAAATTATTTTTTTTTAAAATTAAAATATATTAGTAAAGCTTCTACATGATCATATCAATTTTCTTCCTTTTTTTTCCGTTAAGTAAATAATAGATCATCTCAGCATCATCGTTGTCATTCCTGTTACGCTCTTACCATGTCTCCTGCTCCCTAACCTCTCTCTAATTTGATCTGATCTCTCTCTCTTTCATCTCAGTTCTTGTTTTTTTTTTATTAAAGCTCCCACCTTTTATAATGTTTGATTGTGTTCTTGATGTTCTTATTTTACAGTGTATTCTTTTAGTTTATGTTTTTGCCTTTTGTGAAGAACACTGCTACAATTTTTGGTATTGTGTGTCGGTGAATTTTTTTGCTGCTGTTGCCTTTGGTTACATCAGATTTTTTTTTCTCCATTTATGTAACACCTTGGATTCTGACTTTGAATCAATTTTTCTTATGTGGTTTTGGATTGGAAAGGAAAGTTGAAAGATAATACTTTGATGGGTATTATTAATTTTTTATTTTTTGTTAAATTATTGAATATTAAATGAAATATATACTATATAATTTAAAAATATTATTTAATATTAAAACGTGTCCAACGTGTCAAAATTCATAATTTTTTAAGATTAATGTGTCGGAGTGTCCTGTCGTGTGGTGTTGGTGGTAGATAGGTCACAAGACATTAGTTGCATAGGGTTCTCTTGGTTACTTTGTCCTTCCATTACTACCACATTACAAGAAAGAAAGAAAAGAAAAGGAAAGAAAATCTTTATACCATCTGCAAAGATTATACAATAGATTATACACTACTAAACTAAAAACCAAAAAATTGTCAAGGCAAGAACTTTCTCACTACCAATAGAAGAGAAGCACAGAAAAGAAAAAAGGGTATTAAGCAACGTAACAAGATTGAGATTTTTTGGCAGCCAAAGCAATAGTATTAATTAAAAAAGGGAAGGGGGCGGCGGCGGCATATTGCAGATATAATGAAAAGAAGAAAGAGGGAGAGTGAGTAACCGGTACTTAAGAATATTTAAGAAAGAGGGAGAGTGAATAAAAAAGTCAATTTCAAATATTCTTAGATATTAAAAAAAAATTAATCCGATTTCAAATTCGTATATTGAATGTATTTGTATTTGTGTTGTCAACTAAAATGGCCACTATAAGGGCATCTAAGAGGATTGTAGAGAAAGGATAAATACCCTTTGCAGTACTCAACAAATTTCACGATACTCAGTTTAGTTCCTAGCAAAAAGGCTATTTGTGATTTATGATAAATTTAAAATGGATCAATTTTAGTCCTTTTGAGAGATTAACGTGAGTCTTTTTTAAATTTGTGAAGGATAGATTTCAACTAAATGGGTCCATTTTAAATTTTTGAGAACCACGAATAACCTTTTTATTTGTTAGGAATTAAAATGGGTATAGTAAAATTTGCTAACCAGCACAAAAATAATATTTAATCTAGAGCAAAACTAACGTAAGAGGAGAGATTAATGAATTGATCTATGTGCACATGCACTTTGTCACCTAGCCGCCGCAAGTGCTAAGAACCAGTTCCCACTTAATAAAATTTCACTATCTCACGCTTGAGGCCAAATTAAGTTGCCTAGTTATGTGATTTCCTCACAAAATCTTAACTATCAATAAATGCACCTGAATTCATATATAGCACAGATGTCTTTTCCTCTCACACACAATCTTTTCAAGCAAAGGTGGTGGTGGCTAGAAAACCACATTTTACATGTACAGCCACATCATTCCATTTAACCCGGAGGCATTTCACACCTTAAGCTTCAAGCCCTTCCTCCTTTTTTTTCTCCATATAAGCCCTCACACCCCATCTCCTCTTGTGAGTTAAGAAGTGCAGTTCAAATTTTCTCACTAACTTCTTTCATCATGCCTTCAACTACTTTTCAATGGCTAAGCCTTATAGGTAGCATTTGGCTACAAGCCATAAATGGAACAAACACCAATTTCCCTGCTTACTCCTCTCAGCTGAAGCAACTCCTTTCCATGTCCCAAGTTCAGCTCAATAACCTTGCTTTTGCTTCTGATGCAGGCAAACTTTTTGGCTGTTTTTCAGGCATGGCAGCTGTTTACCTCCCCCTTTGGCTTGTCCTCATGATAGGTTCAACTCTGGGGTTAATTGGTTATGGAGTGCAATATCTCTTCATAACAAACCAAATTTCCTCTTTGTCCTATTGGCATGTTTTCTTTCTAACTGTTCTAGCAGGGAATAGTATTTGTTGGATTAACACTGTCTGCTATGTTGTCACAATAAGGAACTTCTCATCTGATCGCCAAGTTGCTGTGGGATTAACAACTAGTTACCAAGGATTAAGTGCAAAGATTTACACCAGCATTGTTGATGCTGTTTCTGAACACAAAAAAGCTAAAACCTTTCTCTTTTTAAACTCAATCTTACCTGTGATAGTTGGCCTAATAGCAGCTCCTTTAGTCAGAGAAATAGAAGTCTCAAGGCCTAAACATATGGGAGTAGGATTTGTTGTTATGTTTGTTATTACAATTGCTACTGGAATATATGCTGTGATGACCAGCTTGCAATTTGTATCCAACAAAATATCTCCACTTGGTAACCTTGTTGGTATTCTAGTGTCCCTTTTCCTCCCTCTGCTAGTTTCAGTTTCTGTGAAGATCAGTGAACTAGTGGGGTCGTGGCAGGCAAATAGAGAAAGACTGAGAGTCTACCATTTTACAGTAGAGGAGAGCACTGATAAAGAGAGAGCAGAGAATGAGGTGAAAGAGGGTGAAGATAGCAGAGAAGTTCAAGAAGTTGGCATTAGAGAAGAAATAGGAGTGAAGTTGATGCTGCAAAGAATAGATTTCTGGTTATATTTCTTTGTGTATTTATTTGGTGCCACACTCGGTTTAGTATTTCTTAATAACTTGGGACAAATAGCTGAATCCAGGGGTTGCTCCGATACTTCATCGTTGGTGTCTTTGTCTTCATCTTTTGGGTTCTTTGGACGTCTCATGCCATCTATTATGGACTACTTTTACCGGTAAGTTAACACATTCTCTACCTTCCTCTTACTATCTATCTAACACCAAACAATATCGGTGCATTTATATTGTCATATTAATTAAAATAATTACTATAAATGTGTTAGTTGATCTACATCAATGAAGACAGACAGAGAATATTAAATTATGTGTCTCCTCTCTTTTATTCAGAATTTGACATGGCTCCAACTAACTACTTGGTATGTATGCAGGAAAAAGTGTAAAATATCAAGACCAGCTTCTATGGTGGCATTGATGGCTCCAACAGCAGGGGCATTCTTCTTACTTCTCAATAAAACTCACGTTGCACTCTATATTAGCACTGCAATAATTGGAGTTTGTACTGGAGCAATCACTTCAATTTCTGTTTCCACCACCACCGAACTATTTGGAACCAAGAATTTCTCCGTGAACCATAATGTGGTGGTGGCCAACATTCCAATAGGCTCCTTTCTGTTTGGCTACTTGGCTGCCCTTATTTACCGTAAGGAAGGTCATGGACATGGGAAATGCATGGGCATGGAATGCTACAAAAACACTTTCATCATCTGGGGTTCCCTTTGTTTCTTTGGCACTTTCTTGGCTTTGATTCTACATGCTAGGACTCGCAAGTTTTACTCACAAAAACTGTAGAGTAACATTTTATTTTACCATTATATTTCATGAATGTATATGTTTTTGATAGAATCGAACCTATAACTTCTATACTAATCCCATGATGTATCTTTATTACTTTGAGCTATGTTCAAATGAAGGCCTACAAGTGTATTAGAAAAGTAGGTAGAGCATTTCACTGGTAATATAATGAAAATAAATCTTTAAACGAATTTTCAATTTAAGGCGTAGAACCACAAATCCATGACAACACTTCATAACTAAGAATTTATACAATTATTTAAGTTGGTGGGTGAGGCCTTTTTTTTAATGATTCTATATATCTCAACACAACCCATCACACGAGAGCCCATTGGGCTTGAAGGGTGGACAATGCACAGGCCCATCTAAGTAGGGGGCGGCGAGGATCGAACCCGGGACACGAAGCTCTTATAGCATGTAAAGAACCAATTCAACCAAAAACTTAAGCCGGTGAGTGAGAGCTTTTTTTAATGGTTTTATATATCTCAATATATATATAGGCAAAAGTATTTCTACATCAACTTTAGTACAGCTGCCACTTTTAACTATCTTCTCCCGAGAGAACATAGTTATAACGTTAGAGTTGCTCTTTTCTCTCTCTCCACGTCAGCAAAGAAGTTCTAAAAGTAATTGAGGCGAGAGTAAAAAGACAACTCTAACGTTATAACTATGTTTCCATCGTCTTCATTAATTATCATCAGCTGTCGTTCTTAATCAGTATAATAACAAAGCCTCCATATATATATATATATATATATATATATATATATATATATATATATATATATATAGGTAAGAATTAATGGAAGAAGACGAAGAGATGTTGACATCCACGCACCACCCTTTGCGGTGGGTTTCAAAGATTTAGCACCATCCAAAGAAGAGTTTGGGTTGCAACTTCCAACTTCCACGCCATATTCATGGATTGAGTTTGAATCACATACCATAGCACAAAAGGGATGAATGTAGCGGGATTCCAGAAAAGAAGAAACCCAAGTGAAACAAACAAACGTAAAACAAGGATAATTAACGAGGGATGTGGAGAATTTCTTGCATGTAGACATGTAGTTAATTAGTACATGAGACGTCAAAAAGTTTTTTTCAGCAGGAAGTTTTTGTTATGTATGTTGAATATTGCCTTTTTTGTTTTGTTTGAGATAAGTTAGATTTGTAATTTTTTCCTAACCGTTCTCATTTGATATTTTATATATTAACAATTATTTAATTTTAATCTAACAATAATAAAATATTTGTAAACGATTATAAGGAAAAAAAATTATAAATATAATCTCCGTCATTTTGTTTTTCCAAATATTTGAGAATAAATTTTCCCGTAAAGAATTTTTCACTAATAAATTAATTTTCACATGATTAGTCGGAAGTAAATATGAAACTAACTCCTAACCACCTGAAAAGGGAAATGCTTGAAGCCACACAACCGTTTTTGTAAAACAGCACACATGAAATTAAGAAATTTTGAATAAATGTGATATGTTTTGCGAAATAGTTTGTTTTCTCTTTAATTTTTATTTATTATATTTTAACTGAGCGCCGTTGCCTTAAAAGATGTTTTTTTTTTTTATAACAGAAAAGATGTTTTTTCAATTTCACTATTTTTAGAGTCTAGGTGTTCCATGGAATAACTATCCCACCTAACAATGAATGTTTATATCTTTCTAGGGCCGACTGAATTGAAAATATGTCTGCTTTTTTACTTTATGGTCAATTGTATCCATGACCGTGGTCGAGATTCTCAAAAGGAGCGTCCTGTATTACATTCATCGGTCAAGTTTCAACCATAAAATTTGCAAATTAAATTGATTGATATTTATTATCTCAAATAATTAAAAATTCTCTATTTGCACGATATTTTCCTGTAAATACCAAACTTTTCTCCTAATGTTCCCTTTGTTTAGGTCCATGATTATAACAAGTTTTCTTTTAGATTTTATTTTACGTGATAATTAGTGGTGAAATTTTTATTATTTAATAAACTTAATTATGTTAAGAAGCACATAAAATGTTAAACTCATTAAGTATGACGTGATAACATATCATCAAATATTAATTTAAAAAATTCTAAATAGAAAGTGTATCAAAATAAAATCTAGTCATATATGAAGAATAATATATAATTATTTTCTAAACTCTTCAAAAAATGTAATTTGAAAAACATGATTTCATCCTACTTATAATATAATACCGTTGCCCCCATGAACATAATTTATCTAGTTGAAATTTTGCATGTAAGTTTTCAATGGGAGTTAATACTCATCCTAATTAATTGATAGAATAATCCCTCGTCCTTTTCCCTCCTGGTCTCTCTCGATCCATAGATGGGATCCCAAGGCTCCGGGAAATATTTTATATGGTCCAAGAATCACTGAATCTTCTGGTGCTTCCTCTAATAATATTAATTTTTTCTTTTCTTTTTTATCCCTATTATTTTCCCTATTTTTCAATCTTACCCCCCTATTTACATTAAGGGACCACCTAAAAAATATTCCCGGTTCATCTTAAATAATCTCCCCCTCAAGGGATGGATTTTCAAACTAAAATAATATACGTCAATTTTTTGGGAAATTTAGACAGGTATCATCTTATATTGAAACGTATCCTATTTTGTGACATTCTGTATTATTTGCCCTCATTATGAGAGTAAAAATAATAGGTCCATCAGATGGGACCAATAAAAATTTATCAACAAATGGTTTTTCCAACAAGAATATCACCTATATGTTGCCGAAGAAACCATCATTCATTACTCAAACATATCCCCTCACATCAACCTCACTAATGAGTCAATGACGCACGCATGATGATTGCCATGAGTCACCCTGATCTGAATTTTAATTATATACGCTGTCGTTTTATTCCAAATATTGTTACTTTAAATGTTTTCTCCACTACAGTATATGTGTTTGAATAGTTAAAGTCTATTCACCAACAAAAATATTACATATCAGTTAATTTTATTTTATTTTTTAAATTTTTCTTCATCTGATGTGTACTGCTTTCATTGATACGCATATCGGACACGTACCAAAGAATTATTCCACTACAGTATATGTGTTTGAATAGTTAATCGATATCATGTATCTTAAATTTTTTCCAATGTATCGGATACGCGTATAACATATCGGATACGCCATATCGACATACTATATCATAGATTAAGGTAGCCAGGATCTAGCATGTGACCGGTGAACCTCAGCTTATATGGTACCTTATATGATTTTTAAGATCAAGGGGTTGCTAACTTGCTAGTTTGGTACCTTACATGGATGGAGAGGCGGAACTAGACGATTTTCTTAAGGGGACCAATGAAAAAAATCCCATTGATCTAGAGTGTTATATGTTTCTAAAATAATTAAGTATAAAATCAAGTGTAACAAATTTTGGGTGAGGACCAATCCCCTCAAGTGTAACAAGTGTGATTTAATTATATTGGGTTAACGTATTATATATGTTACAATATTTTTTAAGTGAGTTTTAATTAATCGTGTGACATGTCACAAGTTGCATGCTATTAGGGTTGTCAAGGATTTGTGGTTTGGAAAACAACAAACCCCATGGCACTGTTTCTGTCTTAAATTTCAGGCAAATCGATCGGTTTAAGTTTGACTTTCAGCCTCCCGAATGGATGGATCTGTCTCTTTCCCATCTGAATCCGTCAGTTATTATTTTTTGCATGGTCATTAATTATTGTTGATATGATTTCAATTCGCGGACAGAAATGAATCGAAGGATTTTTAGTAATTTGTCTATGATGGAGCAGTGTAGAGCTTAATTAATCACCATAGTTAAATTACTGTGAAGTTGATGCTGACGTTCATGATGCACCTCACCATCGCCATATTTGAAGTTTCAATTACTTGCAATTGAAGCATGGAGTGAGTGGTGTTGTGGGTTTCAAATGAGGCAAGTTTAAACACACCACTACGGTTTTACGTGAGTAAGTGTTTATATTTAAATGGGGAAAAGAGAAAAGATAACTTGGTGGAAAAATTGAACCTCATAGAAAAATCAAAACCCATTTTGCACGTGCAGCAACATTATTCCATTTGAGTAACCAGCACTTTTTCTGACTTGGGTTCCACACTTTAGGCTTCTAGTCCACCCATTCCTCCTTTTTCTTCTTGACACGGGACTAATGTGGATGAGACTATCATTGAGATTTGGTCGAGTCACTGAGCGAATTTGTTTAGTTTGGTAATGTGTTTTGATTTCCTTGTTGAATTGTTTGGTTCCCTCGAGACAAAAATCATGGTGTACGGCATCCCATGTATTTTTATCACGTTAAGAAGTTCACTTTTTTCTTTAAAAATATTTAGAAAATCATTTTGTAAGATGTGTATCCTAGTAATTTTTAAAACATTTACAATTGACATTATAAAATTAATTTTAACACATGGGACTTAACAATTTTTAAAAAATTATTCTTTATCAAAGAGTTGTTGATCTAGTGACGACTCAATTAGATCTCAGAATTTGATATACACAGAGAGTAATGAGTTTGATTTTTGGAAGTTGCAATTCTTGAGATCAAAGAGTAGAGAGACTTAAACCCAAAATCAAATTAATTGAGTCTATTAGAACTTCAAACACCGATTGACATCAACCAAAACATTTGGACAAGAGGTTTGATTCTTAACAACAACAATTCTTAAAAAAAAAGTGAAGATTCAAAATCGGACTCCGCCATTTTATTTTACTGAATAGATCACACACATAAATTTTTGGACATTAACCCATCAAATGTAAAATAAATTTTGAATAAGATACCATGTATATAAACAATCTCATGAAAATCTTCATAAGTTACGCGCATAAATTTTTTAATTTTTTAATTCAAAATTATATATAACATATATGTTTTTAAAATTTTAAGGGAAATTTTTAACTTACAAATAAAATAGTGATGAGTTTGCAGCACATACGATCGATAGAGATATTTGGGAAAACTAATGTGCGCTATCCTAACTATAATTAAAATAATAATAAATTAGCTTACCAATAAATAAATAAATAAATAAATCTTCAATACTTAGTTAAGACCAACAAGAGAAAGAGTCATATTTTCCCTTTATAGCAATTTAGTACCTCAAAATTCGGTTGAACTCCTCAAATCGGTTGTTTAAAAACTGAACTTTGATTTTTCAAAAAATAAATAAAAAATAAACTAAACTTTGAACCACCGAATCGAATACAAATTATTTGTCGGTCACAGTTTAATTAATGAATGGTTTGAGCGTTATTTTACCCAAAATAGGAAATATACATTCAAGTGCCCTTAGCACCCTTTACAATACTAAGATGATCATGTCTTATATAACAACAGAGTGGCATAAAATGATCATATTATATACTTATACCCAAAATAGGAAATATACATTCAAGTGCCCTTATTTACGTATTTTAAAATATGCAGCATACTCCATGGTAAAAGTCAATTACATTAATATTGAAGAAATTTTCTGCAAGTGGATTATATTTATGTATGCAATAAAAAAAATTATTTTAAATATTTATAATTTACTATATATAAATAATTACAGTACTATAATTTTAAGCAATTTTATAATTAATTTTGTTGTTCACTGCTTTAATACAGATCCTGATGTACGTTGAATGTTGGTAAATGGTGCCATAAAGTTGCATTTAAACCCTTGACCTAACTTGCAAGCAAAGCTTGACAATGAGTCTTTTTTGTAGTAGTGTACGAGTATGACTACGAATGTTGTCTTCCCTTAAAATTCCGCATGATGTGACCGAGACCGACCCACGTTATGGTTAAAACTCCTTTGAAGGTAAATGTGAGTGGTGGCTCGTTCGTTAGATCACATATCAATGAGAAACAAAAAAAAGTTCATTCTCATAATTCACCCAAATTGTTTCAAAGGAAAACGCTATCAATGCCGTATTCAATGCATTGCAGGAGGTCTTAGTCACAGTACTCATTTACTCTTTTGTACTTAATTTCTTATTATATATGGATTTGTTAGGAGAGCTCCATTACTTGTTACATTATAATCATTGCTTTAATTATCCTTTAATTCAGTTTAATTGATTATGTTATGTTAATTAGTATATATCAGAGCAGATAAAACGGTAATGAATTAATTTAAAAGCAAATTTCAAGCATAATTAAGTATCTTTATATAATCTTGTAGGCAAACCTGCCCTGTGGTTGGGAGAAAAGGGTGAAAGTCTCAATTAAAGCTCTCTTATTGAAGTTATGATCATTGTAGCTAAGACCTTTTGCGGAATTAGGTTTAATAATCATCATTACAATTGTGTCTCTTTCTACATTTTCGCTCAAACATCTGCGTCACATAGTAATGTCTAATAATATATATTCACATGACTGATACTATAAAAGATTTTATGCGTATCACACGTCTCCCCAAAGGCCCCAAACATATGAAAAAGTTTTGAGATACATCGATTTTCTATGTATAGAAAAAAACATAAGGATTAAAAAATGGTCAATCAGGATAAATAAAGCCCAAAAATGGCATTTAATAGGAATATATACTTGAATTATGAATAATTCGGAGAGTATAAACATCAGGATTAGTTAGTTGTAATTTGTCAAATATAATTAAATTTTCGAGAAGGAATTAAATTTATTTTTTTTGCAAAAAATTTTAAGTGATTAACGAGCCATGTTTGTGCCGAAATATATCATGCTTTTTAATTTTTTGTTTTGCTGAAGATATTTTACTTTTGAATAAGTATTTGGTAAGTTTTCTTTTATCTTACATAGCAAGTGAGCAACACTGTCTTGGCTAAATTCGTGATGTAAATTTGATGGCAAGATGAGTCCTTTTACCAATTACTCTGCTTTAGTTTACTATTCAGATTGATTGTATTTTGAATTGGGTTAATTGTAAAGTAAAGTAAAGGCCTTTGAAATACGAAAATTGACAACAAAGGAACCTCTCTGTTTTTGTAAGAGGCAACTGTGCAAAATTTTATCTATAAAATGGTGGAAAATAATTATATCAGAACAGATATTTGGCCTCAATAATGTCCTCAGCGGGTGCATTACTTCAAGAGATGTGTGGATCTTTGATGGAGGAAAAGAAAAAGGGAATTATTAATTGTAAATTGTAATTATTAATTTTATTTTCGCTGCTTTTGCTTTAGTTTTGTATTTATTTTTTTTTTGGTGAAAGTTTTGTATTTTAATTGAGCTAGCTTGATCATTAGCACCCTAATTTACGTAGAAGTGGTAGAGATAGCTTGATTATTAGCACTCTAAGGCTGCGCATGACAACCATTCTAATTCTTGGCACTGTTTCTGAAAAAAATGATTCTTTTATATTTCTGTGCCTTGGAAGAGTTCTAAGAATCAGAATTACGTTTGTTAACATATCTTAATTTTATTCCAAGAATCAGAATTACGTTTGTTAACACAAATTTTTTTGTTTTTTCATTCTGAGATTTAAAATTATGTTTGATAACACAATACAAATCTATTTCTTTTCTTTTGTTTATAGATTTCATAAGCTGTATGTATAAAATACCAAATGACAGATTTTACCCGAAGGCCAAATTTCATATTTATTCATTGATTTTTTCACAAAAAGACACCTTTAATTTTTCATTGATTGGAATATTGCGTATGTTGAGTCTCAGGTGCAACTCTTGCTTATCGTAAATTTCCAAAGAAAAATCCCTTAACTCTTCCCGCCATGTTAAACACGGGCGTCATGGATGGAGATAAAGCTCATATCTGAGGTTGCTGGTTCGACGAGCCCATAATTCCACCCAACTAATTTGTGCTCGGAAGGATCATCTAGAACATGTTTGTGGGGGCCACCATGCTGGTGTTACCCACAGCCCAGACCGGCACCAGACCTTGTGGTACTGCCGATTGAAGGGAGGGGTGGTGGTCCCGTGATATGTGGTTGAAGGTCAGTGACGGTTCGGTGAGAGTGTGAGAGAAAACTGATTCTCTTTTTGTTCCCAGAAATAGAAAAGCAGAAAATTTTTTATTCTCTTTTTTGTTCCCCAGCATAAAAAAAAGACCGGTTCATCCCGGGAACAAAAAAATAAACCGATTTTATCAAACGCAATTCTCATCCATTTTTGTTCTCGGGAACAGAAATTAAAAAAAAACTCATTCCGGGAAGGTTGTCATGCACACCCTAAAATATTGTACACTGAACTTTCTGATCATATTTGGACTGGTGTTGTGCATAGAAAATTGATACTTCACTAAGAGACTTTAATACTTATAAGGTTTTAAATTATTTTTAATATTCAAAAAAGAGTATCTAAAGTCTATATTTTTTTATTATAATGCAGGTGGCGGAGCAACACTCTCATGTTCAACTTTTTTCACATTCTGCTACTCATCAACCATAGTATACTTATCAGCCATAGTAGATTACTTATGTTTAAACATTTGTAGTTGTATTGACATTGTTATTACTTTTATGATTAATTTGTAAAAGATTTATGTACTTTGTTTTTGTGATCTACAAATTTTTAATGTTAAGCTTTTTAAATTGATCTTTATAATTGTTTCTAGTTTTTTTTTATATTTTAATGTTATAAAAAGAGGTTTGATTATAAATAATAAATATATTTATGATCAATAAAATCACTGTAAGAGTTTAAGTCAAATTATATAATTTAAATGAATTTTACAATTCAATGGCTGTTTGAAATATTTATGTTTACAAAAAAAAAAATAATAATCATTGAAACCAACACAAAAATATAATTTTTAAAAAATGAATTACATGATTTACCGGCGGATCAAAACCGTTGATATAAATAAATATTATTTATTTTCTAACAATCAATGGTAGTTTGGAAATATTCTACGTCGGTTTGTATTTTCACGTCGGTTAATCCGATGGTTCCTGAAACCGACTTTAAATTTCTTAACGTCCCCAGATTCTAAGTCGGTTTTTTAATTGATCTCTGGATTTTTTTTAGGGCGGTTTGAACTGCCGCTAAATCTAAAATAAACCGACGCTAAAACCCATTTTTGGTGTAGTGGTTGGTGGCTTGCTGCTTAGCTATCTGTTGGATCCAACGGCCAAATTATATATTGAAATGTTTAATTTTCTTTAGTATAAAACATTTAAATTGTTGACTTCGTAAATATAACCAATATTTTAATATTTCACTTTTTTCTTTTTAGCCAGCCGTGTAACCAAGATGTGTAACTTTTTTTTTTCTTTTTTCTTTTTTTTGGTAAATGTAACTTTACTCTTTTCATTTTACTTAATTGCGGTTCCTTCAACATACGTGTTGGCGTCAAACTTCATTGGGTCAAAGTGAAACTTAAAATGTGTCATCCGTGGGCACGCGAGAAGGCCCAATTATTCGAATGGTGATCATAAAGTATACACAGGACCTCATTCTGTGATTCATGCGTGTGAATTAGTTAAAATCAGCAAACTAATTATGTTATTGAATTAGTTTATTTTGTGTTTAAAATAATTTATAAATAAAACTTTTAAAGATAGTTTTTTTATGTGTGTTTGTGTGAAAATGTTAAAAGTTTTTTTTTGTCACATAATTTATAGTTAGATTCACGCGTCGAAAGTTTTTCATAATGTAATAACATTCTCATATGGATAATTCCAAATCTTACAAAATTGAATTTGTTAAACAGTACACTAACCAATAAACAAAAGTAAACGATCGTTTTATCAGCTAAGTTTTTAATAACTTTACTGTCAAATAAATGGTTAAGATTATATTTACAAACTTTTTATTTACAAATTCTTACGAACTATATTATGTTACACTATGTTCTCCCAGGAGTACATAGTGTTATTTGGAAAAATTTGTAAAAGAAAGTTTGTTAACGGATCCTTCCCCTTACAAATATGGGGTATACTTTTCTTATGTTATATGAGATAACATATTATTCCTATTCATACATCAAAATTTGTGTTAATATTTTTTTTTTAAAAAGAGTGGGCTTCACATATTTTGTATATATGGCATGAAATAACAAGTCTCTTACAACATGAGGCTTATATATATATATATATATATATATATATATATATATATATATATATATATATATATATATATATCTACAACCACTTTAGATAAGGTTATCTACAGCCATCATTTTTTAATTATGTTCTCCTGGGAGAACATAGTTATAACATTAAACTTGCTTTTTTCCTTCTCTCTCCACGTTAGCAAACAAGTTCTGAAAAGTAACTGAGGGGAGAAAAAAAATAACTTTAATATTATAACTATGTTCTCCGGGGAGAACATAGTTAAAAATGGTAGCTGTAGATAACCTTTTCTAAAGCGGCCTATATATATATATATATATATATATATATATATATATATATAGGTTATCTACAGCTAACCCAAAAACTACGTCGTTTTGATTAATGAAGGGTGTTTTTGTAATTTTAAGAGAATTAATGAAGGGTGTTTTTATAATTTTGTTTATTTTCTATTATATACTTTTACTGAAATACCCTTCATTAATTCACCTAAAATTATAGAAACATCATTCATTAATCAAAACGACGTAATTTTGGGGTAGCGGTAGATAACCTTATCTAATTGGAAAATGCTTTTTTTTCGACGGAAAAATTCTGTCGAAAATGATAAAAATTCCGTCGAAAATGACATTTTCGACGGAATTTTAGACGGAAAAGAAGTCGTCGAATAAGTCTTCGTAGGTAATAAATTTTTCGACGGAATTAGAGATTCCGTCGAAAAAATTCGACGGAATCATTTTTCCGTGGAAGATTTCATAAAAATTAACTTCTTTTTGATTTTTTTTTGAATTGTTTTCGACGGAATTCCTTTTCCGTGGAAAATCTTCGATGAAATCATTTTCCGTCGAAGATTTCATAAAAATTAATTTCTTTTTGATTTTTTTTGGAATTATTTTCGACGGAATTCCATTTCCGTTGAAAATCTTCGACGAAATCATTTTTCCGTCGAAGATTTCATAAAAATTAATTTCTTTTTTATTTTTTTTGAATTGTTTTCGACAGAATTCCATTTCCGTGGAAAATCTTCGACGGAATCATTTTCCGTCGAAGATTTTATAAAAATTAAGAGTAAAGACCCAAATTGGTCCCTGACAAAAAATGCGGTGCCCAAATTAGTCCCTAAGAAAATAAACTCAAAAAAAAGTCCCCAACAATGTCAAACAGGTCCCACGTTAGTCCTTCTGTCAATCCAAAAGTGACGGTGTGAATGACGGTGCTGATGTGTCACGTTAAGTGACATGCTGAAGCCCATGTGGATATGAAGAACGACGTCGTTTGTTGAAACCCATCCACGTTGGACACACAGTTCTCTTTCATCCAAGAAACGTTGTCGTTTGTTTGTTAGGGTTCAACTTAAACCAGAAAGCATGGTATCGAATCGAAGGTTGAACGCATGAATTTGGGGAAAATTGATTGATGGTTTAAGGAAGGTGGGTGTATACTGTTCGATTTAGGGTTGTTCTTTGTGTTTATGCCATGATTATGTCTTCTGGAAAGGGGAGCTCAGGTAGTTCATTTGGGTGAACCAGAAATGGAAGAAGCAGAGTTGTTCCATTGTGTAAATGTGGGAGGCACGGTGTTGTTTACACCTCCAAGATACCTAGAAACCCTAATAGATCATTTTTTGGGTGCCCCAACTTCAAGGTCAGGTTGAATTTTTCATGCATTATTTTTGGTATTTCAATCTTATTAAATGTACAGTTGAATTTTGTTTAGGAAAAGAAGCCGTACTGTAACTTTTTTACAAGGGTGGATGATGCTACATCTGATACGATGGAGCTGGAAGATTTGGACAATTAACAAGTTGGAGTTGAATATAGCTGAAATGGAGTTCAAGTTGAACTTTTTGGACATGAAGCTCAATGAAGAACTGCAGCTGGAGGTGAATGACCACAAAAAGAAGATTCATGAGGACTGTATAAAGATTGAAGACATATCATTGAAGATGCAGGCAGACTTTGAAAGGGTTGAGAAGAAAATAATGCATGTGTGTAGGTGTGGTAGGGTGTTTGTTGGATCCATTATTGTTGTGTTTGTAGTATGTATTTATTTTTTTAGTAGGCTAGAGTGAAATTTAAAATGTTGTTCTGTTGAGATTTGCTGGTGTAATGAATTGTTGTTCATTAACATGTACGTAGTATGACTTATGTATTTGAAGTAATGTTTATTTGAAGTTATGTTGTATAAAAAAGGAATGGAAATGACATTGTGTTATGCATGATTGGTGTGAATTATGCAGAAACAAGGCTTATGTTAGGCATGACATTGCTGGTGTGTTAACAGGCTGGTGTGTTAACAGGCCATGGTGGCATTGGTGTAAAAATAACTGGGCCATGGACTAAAAAGGACCCCCGATAAAATTGTGAGGGACTAAAATGTTCTTTTTTGTAAAAAAACAAGGACTAAAATGGGCCTCGAAAAAAATGTTGAGGACTTGTTATGGAACTTAAAAAGCATACAGAACAGAAGAAAGCAGACCAGAAAGTGACACTTACAAGCAGTGCTGTTAAGTAACACATGACCATTAAATGGACAAAGCAAACAGAACAAACATACCATTGTGGACAAAAACCAGAAAGTGTATCAGTTGATGGATGGTTTGGACCAACATTTAAAAATTTCAGCATTGAATACAGTCATGAAGACCAACACACTCTTCCCTACATAATTCACAGCAATGACAGAAATGAAAAATATTGGCAACAACAGAGATTTAGTAATCCAAAAAACATATTTCATTGATATCATCACTTTGTACTTACAATTCCAACTGACATAATAAACCATTAAGTAGGAACACTCTGTCTTTCCAAATAACAAAGTGTTCATACTTAATATGGTCATAACCAGAGGCATACAAAAAAAGCCATTGGTGAATAATTTAAACAGGGCCAAAACCAAACTAAACCAAAAAACTGGCCTAACATTGAACTCCATACCAAGTTCTAAATAGACATGCCCAAAAGTAGCTTGCTCATTGAACTTTGGCATAACAAATCTGACATTCTCATTATCATCACATGAAGGAGGAGTCCTCAACTCCTCGGACAGATAGGTATATCCTTCTTCCTCAAATGACATCATGGCTTCCTCTTCATCAACTTCTTCAGACATGACAGTAAGACACATGACAGTAAGACACATGACAGTAAGACCAAAGGGGCACCAAAAACTGTTACAACAGAAGCTCATTCCCCCTTCTTTTTAATTCCCTCAATCCTTGTTGTTACTGGCATTCCCTCAATCCACAGAAGCTCATACAGTCTTTTGACATTTTAATTAGCATTTCAAGATAACTTAATACTTAGCAAATTGTGCTTTATGAACAATCAAGTTCAAGGACATTAACCATTTTAAGAACAATCAACATCTCATTACATCCCAACAGTGGTCTTTCCATTACAGAGAAGCATACATATTACAGATTAAAAATGAGCATTTCACTCTACCCTACTACAAAGATATAAACATATTACAAAGACAATGATAATGGATCAGCTAAGCCCACATTTACACAATGGAGCAGCTCTCCTTCTTCCACTACTGGACCCAAACGAACTACCTAAGCTTCCCTTCCATACGACATAATCATGGCATAAACACAAAGTTCAACCCTAAATCGAACAGTATACACCCACCTTCCCTAAACCGTCAATCATTTTACCTAAACCGTCAATGAATTTTCCCCAAATTCATGCGTTCAACCTTCGATTCGATGCCATGGTTTCTGGTTTTAGTTGAACCCTAAACCCTAAACGACGACGTTTCTTGGATGAAAGAGAACTTTGTGTCCAACGTGGCTGAGCTTACCCAAACGACGTCGTCCAAGCACTCCACGTGGGCAACCGCATGTCACTTAACGTGACACATCAGCACCGTCACTCACTCCGTCAATTTTCATTTGACAGAAAGACTAACGTGGGACCTGTTTGACATTGTTGGGGACTTTTTTTTGAGTTTATTTTTCTTAGGGACTAATTTGGGCACCGCATTTTTTGTCAGGGACCAATTTGGGTCTTTACTCAAAAATTAATTTCTTTTTGATTTTTTTTTTGGAATTATTTTTGACGGAATTCCCTTTCCGTGGAAAATCTTCGACGGAATCATTTTTCCGTCGAAGATTTCATAAAAATTAATTTCTTTTTGATTTATTTTTTTGAATCATTTTCGACGAAATTCCTTTTCCCTGGAAAATCTTCGACGGAATCATTTTCCGTCGAAGATTTCATAAAAATTAATTTCTTTTTGATTTTTTTTTGGAATTATTTTCGACGGAATTCTATTTCTGTGGAAAATCTTCGACGGAATCATTTTTCCGTCGAAGATTTCATAAAAATTAATTTTTTTTTGATTTTTTTTTGAATTGTTTTCGACGGAATTCCTTTTCCGTGGAAAATCTTCGACGGAATCATTTTTCCGACGAAGATTTCATAAAAATTAATTTCTTTTTGATTTTTTTTTGGAATTATTTTCGACGGAATTCCCTTTCCGTGGAAAATCTTTGACGGAATCATTTTTCCGTCGAAGATTTCATAAAAATTAATTTCTTTTTGATTTATTTTTGAATTGTTTTCGACGGAATTTCATTTCCGTGTAAAATCTTCGACGGAATCATTTTTCCGTCGAAGATTTCATAAAAATTAATTTATTTTTGATTTTTTTTTGGAATTATTTTCGACGGAATTCTCTTTCCGTGGAAAATCTTCGACGGAATCATTTTTTCATCGAAGATTTCATAAAAATTAATTTCTTTTTTATTTTTATTTTTTAATTGTTTTCAACGGAATTCCATTTCCGTGGAAAATCTTCGACAGAATCATTTTTCCGTCGAAGATTTCATAAAAATTAATTTCTTTTTCATTTTTTTTTGAATTGTTTTCGACGGAAATCCCTTTCCGTGGAAAATCTTCGACGAAATCATTTTTCGTCGAAGATTTCATAAAAATTAATTTCTTTTCGAATTGTTTTCGACGGAATTCCTTTTCCGTGGAAAATCTTCGACGGAATCATTTTCCGTCGAAGATTTCATAAAAATTAGTTTCTTTTTGATTTTTTTTTGGGATTATTTTCGACGGAATTACCTTTCCGTGGAAAATCTTCGACGGAATCATTTTTCTGTCGAAAATTTCATAAAAAATTAATTTCTTTTTGATTTGTTTTTTGTAATTGTTTTCGACGGAATTCTTTTTCCGTGGAAAATCTTCGACGGAATCATTTTTCTGTCGAAAAATTCATAAATTAATTTCTTTTTTTAGATTGTTTTCGACGGAATAATTTTTCTGTGGAAAATCTTTGACGGAATTCCTTTTCCGTGGAAAATCTTCGACGGAATCACAATTCCGTCGAATATTTTTTACGGAACTTAATTTCCGTCAAAAATTATCGACGAATTACATTTTCAGTTGAAATTTTCGTCTTTAATTTGGACGGAATATTTTCCGTCGAAAATTTCCACTTTTCAAGTAGTGGCTTTAGAAATGTTTTTATATATATATAGGGTTTTCGTTTTTTCCTTTAACATGATACAACAAAGTTTCCTATACACACAACATTTTGTGGGGCTCACACTTTTTAAAATAAAAAAATAAATAAAAATTAAGGCACGCAAAATGAATCTCTATAACAATATACAATCACTTTTCCTACAACATAACTCTCCATATAATATATATATATATATATATATATATATATATATATATATATATATATGGAGCCATATAAGACAACATATTAGTGATTCAAAGGACGAAGAACAGGAAAGTGGGCGCACCTATTACTGTTTGGTCCTGATCATTAACGGGCGACTCGTGTGAATAGATGGTTATTACTGTTTTTTTCCCTCCCTGAACCATAACTATTACTCTTGATCATTAACGGGCGACTCGTGTGAATAGATGGTCCTGATCAGTAACGGGCACCTATTTACTCTTGATTTTCTCTGGTTATTACTGTGAAGACATATCTGAGACAAATCCAAAGTTCACTGACACATGAACTCCCAATCCCATCCTTCCTAAGAAATAATTAATCTTTTAACTTGAAGGTAATATATATGCTTGGGAATGTCCGTGCTACATTCTGTCCTACTCTCTGTAATAAAATCTTAGGTAATAATAAAGCAGTTGTTTGATTCATGAACTAGTCAAGTGAATGGGTAAATATGAAAGAAAATGCATTTTAAAACCATACATCACACATATTTTAAACAAGAAAAATGATAAATGTCATAAACCAACCATTTTAAATGTCATTTGGGCATTTCACCAAAAAAAAAAAATGTCATTTGGGCTTCAAAGTGTAGACAATATATAATAATATACTAACCCAGCCTTTATTATGCTAAATTTTAACTTTTATTTAAAAATATAAGAATAACAACTAACAAGAATCAAATTTTATATCACACGGTCATGGAAATTTTGATACCGCGTGTCACAAATTAATTATCCTAGAGTTTAAGATGTTTTGTTAAATTGCGGATACGAGTTTTACCAATACTCTCGCAATTAACATTAAAGGAGTGGCTTAAAATTTTTTGGGTCAGTGTAAAGCAAAAGGCGAAATATTCCACATTCCTATAACGTTTATTTTTTTTGTCTCTAGTCTATATATGCCAAATGTGCAACCCATATACACCGTTAGTGTTCATGCTACAAGCCAAAGGGGCAACGAGTTTTCAATTACAACAATAATGTAAGATGTTCCATTTGTTCACTAGATTGAGTCACAGTCATGCTAGTTAATCATTGTAGTACGTAAACCCAATCTGTGGAGCGTATCGCAACTGTTATTTACAGTGTCACATATGATATATATATATCTGATTGGATGGGTCGTGGGTTTGAGCTAAAAAGCTTCTGCAACAGAGGCATAACATGGAGCCATGGATAGATTCTTTTGCGTACACAAATGTACTACACTGGACCACCGAACTGGTCAGGTTTGTCACTGTTTGAGCCCCACCTGTCCATACATGAAATGTGTCATCTGTGTCCTGTGTACATACATTTGTTGTTACATATCATGTTCTTTTTGTTCCTTCCCAAAAGCGTTCTTAGCAATTATTAGCTTCATTAATTACATTGCTTCTTTACAAGAGATATAGGTTGTTGTAAAATATAGAGGGACTCGAGACTCATATGTTTAACTAATGAAGAAATCTTGAATAGGCATATGCATGGAGATGCAACTATTTGTGTGCCACAGAAGGAAAACCACTTTGTTTCACGAAGCCCGGAGAACATCAACTAGAATTTTTATGCATCCGAGAGGGGTTATAATATAAAACTGATGTATCCAAATCCATATCAAGACCAAAATTAGCTAATCAATATACAGTGTTAAGAGTGTTAGTGTTAGAATAGTGTAGAAGTCCCACATTGTGTGTATCTCATTGTATTCTTCAATTGGTTTGCTATATAATAGAACCAATGTTGTGTAGTTTAACACAACAAGGATTACTATCAATTCCTCTTGTATCTTGATATTTAACATGGTATCAAGAGCCTAAGGAACGTTTGAAATTTTTTTTTTTTTTTTCGGTGAACCCATTGTTCATCATAGTTTACAAATTTTTTTTTTCCCCGGAATTGTCTCGTTGTCAGTTTCCGGGCGATTGTGGAGGCGCGTGCAGACTCCGTTCCGGCCACGGCTGGTTGCGATTTTTTCGTCTTGCTGAGACGATTCTGGATCCGGTCTTATTTTTCTGATCCCTCTTCTTCCGGTTAGTTGTGTGATCAGTCTTTTTGGATTTTTTTTTCCTCTACTCTTGATTATGGACTCTCCCGTCTCCAATGTTTCTGGGTCTCCGGCTGGTAATAAGTCTGAGAAGCAACCATCAGGTCCTACTACATCTATTGCTCCCACTGGTAATTCTTTTGCTGGAATCTCTCAGTTGCACTCTATAGGCCCTTGGACTCTTGATTCTGGGGCTTCTGATCACATTTCTGGTAATAAGTCCTTATTCACTTCCCTTTGTACTACTGGTTCTTTTCCCACTATTACTATGGCCAATGGGTCTCTGGTCCAATCACGGGGTATTGGCACGGTTCTTCTTTTACCTAATTTATCTCTGGATCATGTTCTCTATGTTCCAGATTCTCCTTTTAACTTACTTTCTATTAGTCGTTTGACAAAATCCATTGACTGTGTTGTTTCTTTTACTAAAACCTCTGTCATCTTTCAGGATCGGAGTTCGGGGAAGGAGATTATCAGAGGATGTGAGTCTCAAGGCCTCTATCAACTATTTCCATCTTATTCAGCCTGCTCCACTGTGGACTCTCCTCTTACTATACATGCTCGTCTGGGCCATCCTAGTCTTACAAAGCTTCAGAAGATGGTTCCACATTTATCGTCTCTTTCTAAATTAAATTGCGAGTCTTGTCAGTATGGGAAACATACTCGTAGTACGTTCCCAAGTCGTCTTAGCCGTCAAGCTGTTTCTCCTTTTTCTGTGGTCCACTATGATATTTGGGGACCAAGTCGTCATTCTTCTACTTTAGGGTTTAAGTATTTTGTTACTTTTATTGATAATTATTCCAGGTGTACTTGGTTATTTTTAATGAAAAATCGGTCTGAGTTGTTTTCTATTTTTCAGTTATTTTACAATGAAATCAAAACTCAATTTGGTATTCCTATTCGTACTTTTCGTAGTGATAATGCATGTGAGTACTTATCTCATCAATTTCAACAATTCTTTTCATCTCATGGCATTCTTCATCAAACATCTTGCCCTCATACACCTCAACAAAATGGTGTAGCCGAGCGCAAGAATCGCCATCTGGTTGAAACCACTCGTGCCTTGTTAATTGATGGTAATGTTCCATACACATTCTGGGGTGATGCTATACTTACTGCATGCTATCTCATTAATCGCATGCCATCATCTGTTCTCAATCATAAGGTACCTCACTCTATTTTATTTCCCCATCAAACTTTATATCCTTTAACTCCACATGTGTTTGGTTCTACGTGTTTTGTTCATCATCTTGGTCTAGGTTTGGATAAATTAGCTCCCAAGTCTCATAAATGTGTTTTTCTGGGTTATCCTCGGTCTCAGAAGGGTTACCGTTGCTACTCTCCCACTTTACGTCGATACTTTATCTCGGCGGATGTCTCCTTTTTTGAATCAGTTCCCTTTTTTTGGATCCTCTACTACTCCTGTGGATACTGATTCTGTACAGCCATCCTTCCCAAGTGACCTTCTTTACCTTCCGTCTTTACCCATCCATGTTTCTGACTCTCCTTCTATCACCTCTTATGCTGATGAGATCGAGCCTAATTCGTCAGATGTATCCGTGGACTCACATTCAACTGCATCTCCTCCCACGGCTTCGGTCCCACCTTCGGATAGTGACCTTCCCATTGCTCTTCGTAAGGGTACTCGTGATACTCGCCCTCCGGCCAGGTATGCAGTCAATCTCAGTTATCATCGTCTTTCTCCATTATATTTTGCTTGCCTTTCCTCTTTGTCCTCTGTATCTGTCCCTAAGACTACAGGTGATGCACTTTCACATTCGGGATGGAGACAAGCTATGATTGATGAAATGAGTGCTCTTCATCATAATGACACATGGGATCTGGTACCTCTTCCTTCTGGAAAATCTGCAGTTGTCTTTGCCGATGATAATTCCGGCTCCGAAGTTCCTCTTGAGGGGGAGCACTTTCCATGTTGCTGATGGTCATTCCAGCACAGTTGTCTTTGCCGATGATAATTCCGGCTCCGAAGTTCCTCTTGAGGGGGAGCACTTTCCATGTTGCTGATGGTCATTCCAGCACAGTTGTCTTTGTCGATGATAATTCCGGTACCGAAGTTCCTCTTGAGGGGGAGCACCGTCCATGTTGCTGATGGTCATTCCAGCACTGTTGTCTTTGCCGATGATAATTCCGGCATCTTCCATACCGTCGTCCATGTTGCTGATGGTCATTCCAGCACAGATGTCTTTGCCGATGATCATTCCGGCATCTTCCATGTTGATGTTCATTCCGACGCCATTTTTAGCACATTGTTGATTTTTGGTTTCTCATATAGGAGATTTATTTTGATGTTATGTTACTTGGTCATTTCATTTTGTTGATGTAGCACTGTTGCTTTTGGTTCCTAATAGGAGTATTATTTATGTATCAAGCTTGTAGCATATGATCTATATGCTACAGCTTGAGGGGGAGTGTTAAGAGTGTTAGTGTTAGAATAGTGTAGAAGTCCCACATTGTGTGTGTCTCATTGTATTCTTCAATTGATTTGCTATATAATAGAACCAATGTTGTGTAGTTTAACACAATAAGGATTACTATCAATTCCTCTTGTATCTTGATATTTAACATACAGCACGCGCCGTTGCAGGTTGCCTTTTCGATAGATATTGCAGACTCTGACTCTGACTCTTCACTCTCATCAGATATATCCAGTTCTTGAGCTAAAATAAGAAGAGACTTGCATGAATAATCACCACCACACACTACTAACTAGTGAATAAGTTTTTAAACCTTTCTTAAAGTTGACATGTGATGTGACATGTGAGGATGGAACTAAGGCCTTCTCCTTTTTAGCACGGGTCATTTGATCATTACCGCATCCACTTTCTTGTGAAATTAAATTAGTATAAGGTAACTAAAAAATTGAAATGAACCTATGAGACTGTGCAATATCCACACTTCAAATTCAAAGAATTCCGTGTGAAGGGGAGTATTAGAAATATTAGGACTAATGTGCACATTTAAAATAAAGAAATAAATTAAGTGAGACATATATTAAAGAAGTAAATGAAATAAATGCAATTAAGTGAGACATATATTTCTAATTTTAATTTATAATGAGTGAATGCTGGGAATTTATCCCTGCACCCACTCATGTTCTTCGACAACACTGGATGTGTAATACTATTTTCACAACACTAGATGTCATATGATAACAATATGGTGAATTTTGCGCTTCAAGTCTTATTTAAGTTTTTAAAATCGAAAACCAACATTTTCTAGACTTTAAAATACTTTTAATTAAGTTGATAGAAGCTATATCCACTTCGGTGATCTGAGCCTACAGAGAATTAGTCTCCAGCTATCACCTAGGGATACTCATGAAACAATTCAAAAAAAAAAATTACTTTTTCAAATGGCTGTAAAAATGTATTACAATTTACAACACTTTGAAAAACATAACGTAATTCAACTTAAACAAGATAAGCAGAAAGTTAGATAATGAGAAATTTGAGTTAGGTCAACAGATAACAAAAATTAAAATACTAACCAAAAACATGCAAATGATGCTAGACACTGAAAGAAAGAGGGAAGAATTGTAAACATAATATTTATAATGAAATAAGTAAAAAATTGAAGATTTTGACACACTAATTGACAAAGGTTTCCCGAATGATATTACAATTACAAGTTTCTGCAGTTCATCTTAAGGACTCTTTAAAGCATAATTTAAGCTTAAATTTGAACTAAGATTGCTAATTTTCCTTTCTATTACTTTCATCTTCAGCTTTTTGTCTATGAACGATGTTTATGGATGGTTTCTCAAGTCCTTGTACGTAGGCAATGAGGTTACTGTTGCAATTTTTCGTTGGGTTCGATCGTTTTAACAATTTGAGTTGGGTGATCAAGCTCTTTAGTTTTTTTTTTTCTTTTTTTTTATCTTTGGTTAATGGGACATTTTGATATGTGTTGGTCGGTGACCGTTTGATACCATGTGATAGATCAGTTATAGAAAAATTTGAAACATATATATAGGGGTTTATATTTCTACCGATGTTGTACGTGCAATAATCAAATACTTGTCACATATATTTAACCATACAAATGATGAAAGCATTAAATGTGAGGAATTATAACCATACACTTGTCATGTCGTTGCTATACGTAAAGCGGCTGCAGAAGTTATTTTAAAATATATACATGAGTGAGGATATTCTAACTACCAAAAATTCTCACTACTAACTTAGTACCCATCACATCACCATTGGATCAAAGAGAGAGAATGTTAAAAAGTTTTTGAAGAGAGAGAAAATGTTAATCTAATGGTGACTAGATAAGTAATAAGTTGCTAGTAAAAAAGTTTGGTAATGAGAATATCCCTCCTCTATATATATATATATATATATATATATATATATATATATATATATATATATATATATATATGCAAGGTTATACTTACAACTTTTTTTTACAACCTCTTACAACCATATCTTAATACTGTTGATTTTCGCCAATTAACAGTTGTAATTTTCCCAAATTAAACTCATTAATTAATTATTAATTCCTAATAAATGAAAACCATTGATTGACGGAAATCAACGGTGTTAAGATATGGTTGTAAGAGGTTGTAAAAAAAAGGTTCTAACTATAACCTTCCTCTATATATATATATATAGTTTGGGGAAGGTTATAGTTACAACCTTATTTTTTACAACCTCTTACAATCATATCTTATCACCGTTGATTTCTGTCAATCAACGGTTATCATTTATTGTGAATTAATAATTAATTAATGAGTTTAATTTACTAAAATGATAACCGTTGATTGGCGGAAATCAATGGTGATAAGATATGATTGTAAGAGATTGTAAAAAAAAGTTGTAATTATAACATCCAGTTATATAGTTTTATTATATCTCTAACGATAACTTTAAAAACTGGTTTGGAACTGTTTAAAATAAACTCATAATACATTTACCAAAAAAAAAAAAAAACTCATAATACAAATTCAGGTTATTTTGCTATTACTTTTAAGGGGAAAAGTATCTACTGTTACTTTAGATAATTTTATCTAATGTTAATCTAAACGACGTCGTTTTGGGTTTGAAAAATTAAAAATTAAAATGATAAAGACTATTATAACCCTGAAATAATTTAAAATTACAAAAGCACCATGATTTCTGCCCCAAAATAACGTCGTTTCGATGAATATTAGATAAAGTTATCTAAAGTAATTTTAGGAAAAACAAACCCTAGTTTTAACTTGAATTTGTTTTGTTTTAAATTAATTTAAAACCAAATTTTACCTAATATAATCTAATTTTAAATTTATTTAATCTCAAAAACTTACGTTGCTTATTGATCATTAAATAAATGGTTGGTCCGTACAATTATATTTACTCAATAATTATCCATAAATTTAATTGAAGGAGAAAAATAGGAAAAATGAAAAAGAAGAGAGCATGGAAAAAGTTGGTCTAGAAAAAAAAATCAACTTTAATATGTTTTTTAAGAATTTATTTATTTTTCACAAAATTCATTGTAAAAATTTTAGATAATTACTAAACAATTTGGACCTGGGTTCTGTGGAGTTCAAGAAGAAACTGCACTCATCATGCAGTTTTCAACCGTCAATTTTCATTGAGCTATGTTTACAACTTAAATTTTTTTTTTTTTGGGCTATACAATAAAACATGTTCCACACATTGTGTACATTGTTTTTAAAAACTATAGGTGATCTCAATTATAACTTTTAGAAGTTCCAAGCATATCTTAACATTATTATTACTCGATATAGAGGAAGGTTATAATTATAACATTTTATGGGTACACGTGATATTATGAAACTAATTAAGATATTTATTCATAAAGGAAGGTTATTTTATGGCCAAACTACTCGATAGTTGAACATTTTGTTAAAGAATAATATAAATCATTAAATTAAAAAGGTCCTCATTCAACAATTTACATTTTTGGATTGAATTGATTCTTTACATAATATCAGAGCTTCAGTAACCATAAGGTTACTAGTTCAATCCTCATCACCCCCACTTTCTAGTGGAATTAAATAAGTACAAGGTAAAACTAAAAAATTCGGTCTGTGCAATATCCACACTTCAAGCCTGAAAGCTAGTGCGTAAGAGGATGTGATAAAGAATAATATAAATCATTGAAAAGATCCTCAACTAACACCTAACAGCTTAAGCTTTTTGATTGAATTTTGAATCTTTACACATTTAAAATTTAAAATTCAGAATAATATTAGATTGACGAAAAGAGAATAGAGAACAACTTCTATTGTATGGTCTTAGTATACTAATAAATATAAAATATCATATATATATATATATATATATATATATAAATATTTCTCAAGCTACCTGAGATAGATTTCTCTGCCACCCCAAAACTACGTCGTTTTGATTATTTATTTCTTTATATTTATTGATTCACCTTTTCTCTCTCTTCCTTTATCACCGTTGATTCATCTTTGTACGGTTATGATTTCCCTTTCTCTCTCTTCCTTTATCACCGTTGATCCATCTTTGTACGGTTATGATTAGTAATCGAGATAACTTTATCTTAGTATAGCCCTATATATATATATATATATATATATATATATATATATATATATATATATATATATATATATATATATATATATATATATATATTTTCTTGCATATTAATTTTACCTATTTCTCTCTGTTAAATTAACCGCCATATTATCATTGTCTACAAAAGTACAAGTAAAAAAATAGTAAAACACCACAAACCAGTAAACTTGAGTGTAAGCTGTTACAGGAATTTTCGTTTAGTTTTCATTAGTCATAAATTAATTTCTAATATTAAAACTTAACTATGCCTTAATTGAAAAACAACATTGCTAAGCACATGTAATTTTCAAAGTAACTGTATGAAGGATTTTCACTATTGAGATTAGTTTAGGTTGATTAAGTGAAGATTATGAAAGGAATCCTAAGTATTTTAGTGAGGACAAAAAGTGGTTTGTTTTTCTACTTACCTGTTTAATTTTTTTTATAAAAATTGCACTCTCCAGAAATAACAAAATGCCACCACAAAATCTAAAATGTTACTTTTTTTTTTTATCATCTTAATCGTTGCATAACAATCAGAATAGAAAGGACAGAAATGAACACGACACATCATGAAACCTTTTAACTATTTAGGTTTGAAGAAACTTGAAAACAACTAACAAATTGTATCAAAAAAATTTTCAGCACCTATAATAAAACCAAATATTATTTAACTTTTCTAGGTACATATGTAGCAGAAGCCAAATCAAGAATAGAGAGAGAAAGAGAAAGTAGAGAGATAATCACTTCCCCGTGAGAAAAGCTTGGAGGCATCCAAAGAAGGAACCCAAAAGCTGTAACATGTTTTTGACACTTAGCTTCGCTAGTTGCTATGCATTTGTGTCTCAATCAGCAATGGAGATTCCTTGCCAGCATTCAACTTAACCACACTGATGCCAATGCATCACCATCTCTTTCATCAGAGTATCACGTTCCCATGCAGAAGAATGTTTGTTTTCACAAACGTATATATATATAATGCTCCCTTATTACTGACCCCACACGCTTATGATGCAACCACCCATGGCTTATTTGACACAGGACACGCCTACACCAGCTTGCACATTTGTCTATTTCTATATTATCCATTGACCGCTATGGAATGTGGCAAACTACATTCCTACTTCTAAACAACCAATTCAACCAAAAGTTTAAATTGTTGGGTGAGGTCACATTATTGGTTTTATATATCTCAACACGCCCCTTCACACGAAAGTCTACTAGGCTTGAAGGATGGACCCCCCTCACACGAAAGTCTACTAGGCTTGAAGGGTGGACAATGCACAGGCCCACCTACCTGTGCGAACAAAGAAATTACACTTGAAAGAAAGTGGGGCCGGCGAGGATCGAATCCGGAACACGAGGTTCTGATACCATATAAATAACCAATTCAACCCAAAAACTTAAGATGTTGAGTGAGGCCACATTAATGGTTTTATATATTTTAACAGTCCTAAATAAATTTTTTTTTTTTTCATGCAACTAGTTGTTTCTCTTATATCAAGTATTTGAAGAAGTAAAAATTTTACTTGTAACAAATTTAAAAAGCTGGGATTTTAACTCTTGAGTTATTTGAAAGAATTATTCTTAAATTTGGTCCTATCACTTTTATTTTAATATTTTGGTTTCTTTCAGCTATTTTGCGCAATCTAAATGTTTTAAATATCTTATATATAAAAATTTGTAGGATCACACAAAATTGACGAAAATAAAATATAAAAATAGGAGAAAATTAACAGATGCTGCATATAGTTTAAGAAACAATAGATAAAATTTGTTATGCCACTCTTAGTTAACTTTTTATTTTATGTAAACACATTTAACAAGAGTTTGTTTTTATTCGGTACAAATCAATAGTACCCAAAAAAAATTAAGCAGGCAGCGTATATCACTATATATATAGGCACTTTAATAAACAGTTGACAAGTGTAAAAAATACAAACTTAAATATACTTTTAACCTAAATTATACTACTTTATATATATAATATGGAGAAAAGTTATATTTACAAATTTTTTATTTACAAACTACATTATATCTGATCGGTCATACACTAATCAAGAGTGTATGACCGGTCTACTTAGTGTAATCTGTAAAAAAAGTTTGTAAACAGATCATTCTCTATGATATTTTCACTTTTGACCGAATAATTTCCATAACATCTAAAACTAACCCCTTAAACACTTGTTACAACTAAGAAGAAGTCTTTCCCTAAGTATGGATTTAAAATTTTATAAACCACTAGGATTGGTCTAGTGATAAGAGATTTAGGTAGTATGCATGAGGTCATGGGTTCAAACTTCTGTGCCACCATTGTATCAATATATATATATATTGCAGCTGCTGTACGTGCAACAATCATAACCATACAAAATATGAAAGTATTAAATGTGGGGAATCATAACGTAAAGTGGTTGCAAAAATGATTTTACATATATATATATATATATTAGAATTCTTACACCGGTGTAAGAGTTAGAAGTCTTACATCAATCTGACCATTGATCCACTTGTATCCAATGGCTCACATTACTAAAAAAATTGAGCCCTTAGATATGAGTGGGATCAATGGACAAGATTTAGAGTGTAACTTACACTGGTGTAAAATGATCCTGACCCATATATATATATATATATATATATATATATATATATATCAGTGTTTTAAAACCTTTATATATACTAGGTGACCCGGTGGGTTCCCCGGTCCGAGCGGGTAGTTGGATCGCTTCTGCAGTCAACTCGAATTGGACCGGTTGACCCTGCCGAAACCCGGTGACGCGGGTTAGACCGGTTATTCTTTTTTTTTTTTGGTAAATTTTTTTGTTGTTGATAAGAACTCTTGAATTAAATCATATTCAAATTTTATGATGAATATGATTAAAATTAAGGTGAAAATAATAAAGTATTTTAGATTAGTGCAGTTCGTTTATGTAATTTAGTTGCATCTTATAATGATCTCATGATCTTATCTTAATGGTGGAACTTTTTCTTAGTATATATTTCATGTATACTATTTGTTATCATGATAACGGTGACACTTTTTTCTTAGTGTATATTTCATGCATACTATTTGTTATCATGATTTAATTTATCGAAGGTGCATTTAACTTGTATTGCAATTTTAATCCAATATTAGGATATGGTCTAGAGTTAGAAGTTTAGAAGTATATAATATTTGCTATCATTGAAATTTAATTTATTTTTTGAAGCTCATTGATAGTTTTTTTTATGTTAATTTTTATTAATATAAGTAATATTTTTATATTTTTAATATGTGAGCAGTAAATCCGGTTGAACCAGTGACCCCGTGATCCAGTACATCGATCGGTTCGATGACCGGTCCGAGTTTTAAAACACTGATATATATGGCAAAAATATTTCTACAGCAACTTTAGATAAGCTTATTTACAGCTACCATTTTTAATTATGTTCTTCCGGGAGAACATAGTTATAACACGAAAGTTGCTTTTATCTCTATTTTCACGTCAGCAGACAGGTTCTGAAAAGTAAATGAGGAGAGAAAAAAAAATAATTTTAGTGTTATAACTATGTTCTCCCGAGAGAACATAGTTAAAAATGGTAGATAACCTTAACTAAAATTGCTAAAGAAATGTTTACCCTTATATATATATACATATACATATATACATATATATATATATATATATATATATATATATATATATATATATATATATATATATATTCAAGGCAATATATACCTACCTAGCTAAGAAATTCTCCGATATCTAAATGGGCCTCAATTAGCTTGAAAATAACAAAGTTGGCTCGGTGACAATGAATATAACTAGAGAAAAAGAAACAAGTTTGCTGAAGAAGTTAAAAGTTAAAACAGTTCCTACCTACGGTAACTCCAAATCTGCATCACATGTGACCAACAAGTTTCTGTTCTCGTCCTTATAATAAACCATTAACTGTTGTTTGGATTTCTTTATATATAGTTCTCTTCACACAGAGAGAGAGAGAGAGAGAGAGAGAGAGTTAAAAGAGAGAATGGTTTCCAGGGTTCACAAGAGAACAGCTATGTATAGGAACATACAAAAGCTTCGTTCAATCACTAAATCTAATGCGGTGATTACTCTAGAACATCTCTCTTAATTTTCTCCATTTTTTGTTATTTCCCCTCATTCTATATTTTCTGCTTCATTTCTTATATATAACAGCCACATCATCTTCTCCCTCTTTTTCTCAGGAGTCTTAATTATCTGATGATTTCTGTTATATTTCATCCCCTTAAGTCAAAACTTCACCACTTAATATTCATATTTGAATGAAACCATTTAACTTGATCACCTCTTTATTCAACATATTGTCAGTGAGATAAATTCTTTTAACTTTGCCTCGTGCTTATATTTTTGTTTCTAAATAATTTTATTTTTTTTAAGAATTAATGTTCATATTATAAGATATGATGGATGTTTGGTTTGTTTATGCAGCGGCGTAAAACCTCTGTAATACTGGATGCATCAGAGTACATTCGAGGTTTAAAGCAAAAGCTACAGGAATTGAACCAACTAGCAGTTGCCGCAGCCCAAAAATGCATGGACTATGGTCCAATGCCTATGGTATAATTAATATACAAATCTGATGCCAATAAGTAATAATTAAACTGATAATTCAATTGAAAGGAATTTTTTGTCTTATATATATCCCTGTCCACTTTATTTTGTGTAATTACTTTGTGCTTGTTAATGATTTTGAAGCTTAAAGTTGAACCACAAGAGGAGGGCTTTATGATCAAGGTGTTGAGTCAAAGGAGTTGCCAAGGGTTGCTGGTATTCATATTAGAAGCCTTTGAAGGGCTTGGTCTTGAGGTGGTTCAAGCTAGTGTTTCTTGTCTGGAAAACTTCTGTTTAGAAGCAGTTGGAATCAAAGTAATGATGTGAAATAGACACACACACACACAAATTAACATACATTTAAAACAAAATAAAATGCATATGTAGAGCTCTTTTTGTAATGGGGAAGGATCCGTTTACAGACTTTTTTTTACAAATTACATTGAGTATGAACGGTCATGCACTCTTGATTGAAGTATGACCGGTCATACTTAGTGTAGTTTGTAAACAAAAAAAATCTGTAAATATAATCTTCCTCTTCTTTATAATTGTCTATAATTATATGTCATGAAAATCACTACTAGTGAACTCAATTTATTGGGTGGAGCCACTGAAACAATGAATTGTTTGTTGATGTTCCAGGAGAACAATCGAGATACTAGTCATATGGAAGCACGAGAAGTTGAGCAAGTAGTGTCTCAAGCTATTCAAAAATGGAGGGAAGTTACAAAGCAATATTGATCCAGGAATGAACTTGTCCTAATAAGAACCACTTTTCTTTTCTATTCTATTCTTTTCTTTTCGGAGTTTCCTTCCTGTTAATTTTATTGTTTCATCTTTTAAATGGGTCGGACTATTTGCCTTCGTAGTCCAATCTTCTGATGAATTTCTGTGGTATATATATATATCGTATGATAATGGTCAATCTCTGGAAATTATCAAATACAAATAAAATTAATGATCATAAAAAGCTTTGGATATATATGTTAGTAAGATATAATCCTACTTTTAGTCCCGCTTAAGTTTTGAGTGAATAAATGAGAATGGTGTGATGTAATTTCAGAACAAATAACTCGCAATCCATTGTTAACATCTCATATATACGAGGGAATTATTGAATTATTTTAATATTATTCAGTTATATGTTCAAGTCATGAGTGAAACTAGATAAAATGAATGCTAGTGGTTACGATCCTGCCAATAGCGAGGCACCAAGTTGACACAAGGATCCGCTTAATAAATTCTTTATAAACTTACTTAATGCCCCGTTTGATTGTACTATTTTTGAAAAAACAATATAAACTAAAAAAATGTTAAAAATTCTATGCTTTTTTAAAAATAAAAAATATTTTAGTGTTTTTATCAAAAATTAAAGTAGTAATTTTACAAGTTTCCAATTCGAGTTTTATGAATGGCAGAGGTATAAATATGTCAGACGACATATTAGGGGAATGTCAGATCAGACTTAGTATAATATTAGGGGTGTTCGCGGTCTGGATTGGATCGATTTTGGAAGCAAAAATTATTCGATCAAATCCCTTCGGTTTGATCATATAATCATCCATTCGGTTTGGATTATTTTTCAAATCCGATCCGACCCAATCCAATTTTTTTCGATTTGGATTGGATCGGTTTTCGGTTTTTTGAAAATCCTGAAATTTATTTCATGATTATTGTGCAAATAACATCTTTTATATATATTGGTTTTGTAATTATCTTTTGAAATACAAAATCATAGTAAACTATAATATAGTTTTTTTTGGGCAATGAGATATAAAGCTATAGAATTTTGTTGAGATGCGACTAGATTTTTTTCTTGGGTTTAGTTGATGGGTTAATGGGTCTTGAGTTTAGAAATCTTTAGGCTATGATTAGGGAAAGACCCAAGTAGGTAGAGGGGAATTAATATATTGGACCGGTCTGGATTGGATTGTTTTCATCAACCCATCAAAAAACTGATACAATCCAATTAAAATTTGCGGTTTTTTTTTTGTTTTTGATTTTTCGGTTTTCGGTTATCGGTTTTTTGGTTCGGTCACCGCTAGGGGTGATAATAAGGCCAGGGGCCTTAGGCCCGGCCCATTTCGGCCCGGCTCGACCCGTCTTTTTTAATTATTGGACCCAGACTTATACTCATGCAAAAGCCTTTTTTATTTAAAAGGTCTCAGGCTTCCATAGCCAAGTCCGGCCTCGAAGCCTTGGAGGCCGGCCCGTATACAATAAATTTATTTATTTTTTATATTAATCATTTGAGACAGCGAGTGTCACTCTTCATAATTACTAACAATATTTCATAATTACTAACAACGATTGGTAAAAAAATAAGAGATATGAAGTTGAAGATATAAGATGTAGAAAAAGAAAGATTAAAAATGACAAAAAAAAGATGAAGGTAATTCCGTTGCTGATGCTTTGGCAACCAAAGGGAGACTATTAGACACCTGAGATCTACAGCTTTTTCTTGAAGTCCCTATGGATTGTAGAGAGCTGTTTACTAGAGATTTGATGGGCACTACTTGCCCTAAACTCTGTCTTGTTTATAGTTCGGTTGCTTTCCCTTTTGTTCAAAAAAAAATTAAGGAAAAACAACGTAAAGTAAAGTAAAGTAAATGTGCCGTTGTTATTTTGACTTTTTAATATCAATTTTTTTATTATAAAAGAAACAGCTATTATTTTCTTACAAAAAAATACATACGAGTGCATGATTAATGGGTTAAATATTGCTGTAAATTGAAAGGTAAGGTTTTTATTTTTAATAAATAAATAGGCCACAGGCTTAAGACAAACTTTTATTTTTTGTAAATGAACCAGGCCACAGGCTAATATTATATTCGTAATAGGTAACAGGCCAAGGCCAGTCTGACACATTTAAATACAGGTTTGGCCCGTTAAGATCAAAGTTCGGCTCGGCTCGACCCGTTAACACCCCTAGTCTCCGCAGTTTGAATCGGTTGATGAATACTCCTATCTAATATATTCAATAAAATAGAACAAATTCAAACCTTAAAAAAGTTCATTTAGAAAATAGGTCACAATACTTATTTTTACAAGCCATAGGCTACAAGCCTATAGGTCGATTTATATAATATTATCTATTTTTAATTAAAATAAAATAAAATTAAAATTAAAATATTTTTAATAAATAAAATAATATTATTTTTTTTTTTTAATTCTTAATAGGTACTGAAAGACTTAAATAAACTAATAAGTCGAGTTCAGAATTTTTTATTTTTTAATATAGGTCAGACAAAATTTATAATTTAATTTACACCATATTAACAAATCAAATCAAGTCAAACTCAGAGTATTTTATATAGATTTGACCTGTTTAGATCAACCCTTAGTCTTACTCAATCAATTTACATCCATAAACTCTTGGTAGAGTTACTAGTCCCTATATGGATCCAATTGAATTGAAACCTAATTCATCAAGTAATTAATGAATTGATAGAGAAATAAAATAATTCTTAAAAAAGCTCTTAAAAATTATATTATAATTTTTTGTTTCCAACGTTAAAACAAAAGCACCTTTAATATATACGACGATTAGCGGATTGTAAACAAATATTTTGGGTTCGCCACATAATATTTTGATAATATATGAGCTGGTGGTAGTATGTAATTTCTTAAGTTCTACTAAGGGTTTTCAAGATTTTTTGAGGCCATGGCTCCTCTAACCAACTCAAAGATCCACCAATAATATGCAAGTTGTACAAACTAAACCCAAAAATACTTGACGCGTCATTTTTTTTTAATATAAAGTTGTTGTCTTGCACATTACAATTTTATAGATTAATTTTGGAAAAAATATGTCATTTTAAATTACACAAATTGTGTCATTTCATAGACACAAAGAGGTGAATTTCATACTTTTATTTGTATTTTTTATTTTTTCAGTGAAACTTATAACTCTGTGTCTATAAAATAAGGGTTTTATAATTCTCATGTTAAATGAGAATTGAAATCTCATGTTGTAGAGATAAAAAGCATGTGGGACCCATGTGTTAGAAAAAATTATATGTAGGATCCATGCCAACACGAAAATCGAAGGATGTGTAGAAAAAATCTAATTCTCATGTTGAATGAAAATTATAAAATCCATAAAATAATACAATTTGTGTCATTTAAAATGATATATATATTTTTCATTAATTTTACATAAGAATCACATCGCAACAGAAGTGTATACAGAAACCTCGCATAGTATAGAAGACTTTTAGGGTGTCCAAAGACCATGTAATTGACACCATTATTAGTCATTAAATGACTTTTAGGTTGTCCAACAATGACATTACTAATACTACTCTAAGGAAACAAGCTTTACATCCAAACCTTCAGTTGTGCCTCACGATAGAAAGGGTTTATCATCTATCATTTAACATGATCATAAAAAATTTTCTACACACATAATATTTTGTGGGGCCCGCAGAAAAAAAAAAAAAAAACTCTGGCACGCAAAACGAATCTCTATAACATAACAGAATCACTTTTCCTACAATATAACTCTTATAAAACCCTAATAGAAATTAGGGAAAAGTTCACTAATGCCCCTGTTGTGGTTTATTCCAGAATCACTTATGCTCTTGTGTTTTTATATCACATATACCCTTATAATTTGTAAAAGAGTATGTTTATTTATGATATATGCCCCTATGATTTTTTATTTTTTATAAAATACACGAGCATATGTAATAAGAAAAAACCACAGGAGAATAAATGGTTCTGAAGCAAACCACGGTAGCATTAGTGAACTTTACCTTAGAAACTACTAACAAACTCCTAACTTCCAATAGAAGTAACTCCTAACAACTTTTTTTTTTAATACATTGAGGAATTGAATACACATCCTATAATTTTTTATTTTTTATTTTTGTGGTGAATCGTTATAAGCTGTTGTTACTCCCTCCTTAATTGTTTCTGAGTCTAAATAACACACAGTCTCTCAATTCTTCGTCTCTTGCATTTGCAAGTCTCGGGGTTACATATAAATTTCGAGTCAGGTGGTGTTAGATAGAATAAGTAGGTGTTGGGGTATATATCTATTTTTAATTATATAGAAGTACTGGACCAATCATTCTAATTATTTAGAGCTTGATATATAAGGTTAGAATTATCTGCTCTTTCCGTGGAGCCTCTCAGTTCATGCCCTCATTTGAAGAAAAAAGTTAGAGGGTTTTTTCTCCGAAAAAAAAAAATTAAGAATAAAGGGAGGTTACTCATTAACGATATGAGGCCTTAAGATTAATTTAATATAATAAGATAATCGTTTTGTTCTGTCCTTAAGACAGAGATGTTCAGCCCAATCAGGCTGACGAATTGATCTGGATCTAATGTTCTCTTCAGGAATATCTATAGTATAGATACCCTTGAATTTAGCTGATCACTTTATATCAAATTGAGTGTGTGAACATAGTGATGATCGTATGTATAAATGAAATGTGTCTTTACCTCTGAATCGTGTTCTTACTTATATGGGTTGCTGACAAGGTGGGTACCTGGACCCGAGCTGTCATGACGAGGCGATCATTACAGCTGGTCGGCCATTACCGCATGGTAACGTATCATGAGTTAAATGCCCTTAATGGCGATCCGTTTCACTGTCTCCGTGTTGTCCCTTGCCGGGTTGTCTAAATGGGCTGATTACATGGGCTCTTCATACAGGTCCATAACACGTTTAACGACAACTATTATGTAAGTTCATATAGTATCGCTTATAGTCTATTTAGTACAATTTAATCTATATGTCAAGGTATTTTATTGTTTTTGTAAAGAACCTTGGGATACACCATCCCAAAAGTTAGCTCTGATACCACTGTCAGGTGGGTCCAGGGGAAGCTCGTGGCGGGGGACCACCACCAATGGACTAAGCTACATCAACCATAGCAAGTGGATCCGACATCATGTCTCAACCCAAAACCTTAAGACATTAAATGCATGGGTCCTTCCACTTATATGATGCTCACTTAGTCCGGCTTCCCACATCAAGACATACTCAGATCACCATTAGCTCTGATACCATGTAAAGAACGTTGGGATATTATCCCAAGATTCTTTACATGGTATCAGAGCCTCGCCGTCCCCCACTTTCTCTTGTGGACTTTCTTAACACATGTAGGTTGGGCCTGTTGCATCATCCACTCTTCAAACCCATTTGGGCTCTCGTGTGAGGGGGCGTGTTGAGATATATAATCCCACAGTGATTGTATGAGCAACTAATGTGGGGTTTATAAGGCTTTGGGCACTCTCACCCTTTGAACTAATTTTTGGGGTGATGTATCCCAAGGTTCTTTACTGTTTTTAAGATTTATAAATGATTCAAATGGAGAAGCTGAACTGATATGCTCAAGGCTGATATGAAAAGCACACATACAATTCTGGACCTGGCTAGAACAAAATTGCCTCCAGGATACTTTTGATTTATCAAAAATAAAATAAAAAACACATGCCTATGCAAATTCCTTGAAGAATTCCATATCAAGGATTTCCATTAATATTGACTGATGAGAAGTTTGTCAAGGTATTGTCCTAGACTCCTAGGTCTACAATCCCCACCTCTCAAGTTCATTAACCTGGAAACAACCAGTCACCCATGAGGAAGCTAGTGTTGGTAGCTTTGATGTTTCTGAGCTTCACCCTATCATGCTACCTTAAGACTTAATTATTCCCTAGATATATGTTCTGAACATATTGAGTGGTTGAATAAGGTTAACCACTTCTTCAAATACTAAAATAGTGTAAAGAACCTTGGGATACACCACCCCAAAAGCTAGCTCAAAGGGTGGGAGTGCCCAAGACTTCATAAACTCCACATTAGTTGCTCATACAACCAATGTGGGAAAAATATTTCCATCAAAATTTTCAATATATATCTCAACACGCCCCCTCACACGAGAGCCCATTGGGCTTGAAAGTGGATGATGCAACAGGCCCAACCTACCTGTGCTAAGAGAGTCCACAAGAGAAAGTGGGGGACGGCGAGGCTCTGATACCATGTAAAGAACCTTGGGATACACCACCCCAAAAGCTAGCTCAAAGGGTGGGAGTGCCCAAGGTCTTATAAACTCCACATTAGTTGCTCATACAACCAATGTGGGACTATATATCTCAACAAATAGAATCATTAAATACCTTTGGCATCTTTCTTAATGGATATGGAAAGGGAGACGCTAACTAATTGGTATTATACGTATTTGACAATCTGATGATCCTTGGTCATAGCCCCGCCACTCTCTGTAAAAGCAGAAAAGGGAGAAAACAATGTCCTAAATTATGAAAAACAATAGTCTCCATAAATTTTCTTATCATCACAAACAATAGACAGATGTTACGCTTCTAGCCAGAAATGTACCAATAGATGACAGAAACACAGGGTTTTGACCCAAGAAGAACTCTTCCTGGAATTTTCTTTATATTAATGTAAGGAAAATAACTACAAAAAGCTATTACAATCAACAAAGAAACCAACCAGAAACTAACTCAGAATTTCAGAAATGCTTAACCGAAAAGAAACAGAAAAATGACTGATAGTGTGAAACTTTCAAGAGGTCTCACTCTCTCCCAAGGAACCTTTTCCATGCCCATTTCCCAGATGATTTCCCCCACGCCTCCCACTCCCCTTTTAACCACTTTCCCCTGACCAACTTACTCTCTCTCTCATGCAATCTGTTAGAGGGCATTCATGTCAATCTCCTCATCCATTGGGCCTATTACCTTTGCAACATTGAGCCCAATATTCCCCCCTAAATCCGGTTCTGCATTAGGACTAGAGCCTTCCCCTGCATTTGTAGCCCAATTCTTCCTCATTTTATCCCTCTTATATACCTTAATGGGCCGGTTCTTATCACTCTTGCGTGAGAAGGTGTGTTAGAGAATAATATAAATCATTAAAAAAAGCCCCCACCCAAGATCTTAAAGTTTTGGATTGAAGTGATTCTTTACAAGATGTGAAACTTTTTTGTTTCTTCGATGCTTGTTCTGTCTGGTGCTCCTTCTTATCAATCTCTCGGATGCTCCCAGGTAACTCTTTCTTCTTTATCCTTTTGTGTTACATTTACATGCCTATGGCTGTGAGACTAATCCCTTGAATCAGATTTAGATAACTGTTATAATCCATTACCAAGTTTTATTTCCCACTTGTTGAATTTTAAATGGGATTGCTTATTTTGTGACAGAGCGCCAGCTCCTCCTTCGTCAGTTATGTCTCCGCCGCCACCTCCGCCAAGCATGGCCCCTGGTTCACGTCCATAAAGAATGCCTAAGCCTCATATAAACCATGAACTTTTTCTGCTTGGGATCACCTGCCAAAATAAGCATAGTCCTACTCCAATGTTTTTAGCTATATATCTACTATGTCTGGATTATTAATGCTAATGATGATGTTTTCTTGCATACAAAAAATTAATGGAAAATGATAACAAAAAATAATCAGAATAAACTTTCCAATTTTATTAACTTGTATATATCATCACATGCGCATGATAATTTAATGACTCCCAATGATTCACAACTAAAGACTTAGACCATAGCAGTTATCCAGATCCGGGGACCCATGACCTGCTAAATGGGCAAATCTATTCCTATGTGGCTATGACCATAGCAACAAAAAACACATTTTTTGTATTATCTTAGTCCAGCAATCAGCCATTAAGAAAAACATCCAAAATAGGGTACTGATGACAAGAAAGAAAGATAGATAGATAGTTCCTGTTTCTTTGCATTGGATGGCTTAATTAATCAGGAGGAAAAAAGAAAATTAAAAAAATAGAAGAAAGATCAAACAAACAAAGATTCATCCAATAGAATACGGAAAGAAGAATTCTACCCTATATTCCTACTCCATAAGGAAAAAGAAAAGGTGAATTCAGGTTTTCAATTTTTCAGAGCCACAACACTGTATAAAATATAATGTATATTACTCGATTCAAAACAATAATCTGCAATCTGGTAGACTGCACAACGGCAGCAAGCAGATTACACGTTAGCAATTAAAAGAAAAACTTCGCTACTAAGATAGCTTTACGCGCAGCCACGTCCAATTGAACAGACTAGATCCTGCATGATTTTCATCCCCTACATCTTGGCATATGATAGGAACGCCCTTCAATGCCATGATCGAGCAAGCAGAACAAGAAATTAGGTTAAGTTTGCCCACAAGCAGAATAGATAACCAATGCTGGAGAACTGTGTCAACAACCGAACAAAGTATACCTCAACTGAATAGATGTACTATGCATCTGATGCTGGCTTTATCCTGAAATTTTCTTTCCATGTCTTCCAAGCCTTTCTGACTTCATCCAATTGAGCATCTGGAATGCTTGAATACTTATCCAAATTCTCAACCCATTCTGCCCAAGGTGACTTTGACGAGTCTAGGAACTTTGACACTTGAGGCAACATAACAGATGTGTAGAACTCATCAACTTCTTTGAGAATTTGTTCTGATTCAACCATAGACACCATTTCAGGCCTTGTAAAGTTCCCATCACTTGATCTAATTTTGAAAGCGTTGCCCCTTAAAATCAAAACTTCTGGTGGGGCAAGGGGGAGGACGATTCGTGAAAACTTGATGAGTGATAACGAAAGGATGTCTCTTGGGATTAACTTGCGCTTTACAGCCACAGCAGTCCCAACCATTTTGCGTATCTGATGAGTCATTCAGTCAGTGTGTATAGGGTTAATGTCAAATAATGAGTGCATTCTAGTGATTCAACTAGTAGAACCAAGAAATGGATAAAGTCATGTTATCTCATTTGTATGGAAAAGCAACCAAAGTACAATCCTTTACTGAGTTTACATAATGAGCAAAAAAATGGTTTAGGTGCCCAATGCAGAACAGGTCACCTAGAATGCAAATCATGTCAAGAGAAGCATATATGAATGCAACAAAGCCACTGCAGTGCCCTGTATAAAACAAGATTCCCAGAACCAAGAGGCAAACCATATTTGCATTAAGTTTCCCAATTTCCATGTAGGCATGGAAAACTAGGGTTATGAAGGGCGAATGAATAAAAACCACAACCACGCACAGCCTGCACCACATCCCAGAAGGGTGGATGGTTGCAAGAACATATTGTTCCTCAACTCCCCCCAACTGATACACAATGAGACAGGAAAGTACCAGTTACCCATCAACCAATCCCTTACCAAAAGAATTGCAATACAAAAGTTCATAATTGATAGTTCTTAGAAACTTCGAGATGCAAAGGGGGCTTGTTTAAAGTTCCTTTAATTAACTTTCTTTAGTTTAGACTTTTAGCTATCTAACAACTTGGAGTCTTTATTCTAACCCACAAATATATATATATATATATACATAGATATGAGGCAGGATCATCTTATACCGGTGTAAGAATAATAAGTCTTACACCAAATCTTAACCGTTGATTTCCGTGCATCCAATGGTTGAGATTTATTGGGAATTAAAAATTAATTAATGAGTGAAACCTAATATATGTATATATATATATATTTGTGGGTTAGAATAAAGCAACCATTGGATGCACGGAAATCAATGGTTAAGATTTTGTGTAAGACTTATTATTCTTACACCAGTGTAAGTTGATCCTATCCCTATATATATATATATATATATATATATATATATATATATATATATATATATATATATGGGAAAAAGTATTTCTACAGCCACTTTAGATAAGTTTATCTACAGCTGAAATTTTTAACTATGTTCTCCCAGGAGAACATAGTTATAACACTAAAGTTGCTCTTTTCTCTCTCTCCTCGGTTACTTTTCAAAACTTTTTTGCTGACGTGGAGAGAGAAGAGCAACTTTAACATTATAACTATGTTCTCCCGGGAGAACATAGTTAAAAATGGCAGCTGTAGATAAGCTTATCTAAAGTGGCTGTAGAAATGTTTACCCCATATATATATATATATATATATATATATATATATGAGGTAGGATCCTTTGACACCAGTGTCAAATTTGAAATTTGACACCTCATCTGAGAGCCATTAGATCAAAAAATATCAACGGCTCTGATTTGTAAGCATGTGACACCATTGATATTTTTTGATCTAATGGCTCTCAGATGAGGTGTCAAATTTCAAATTTGACACCGGTGTCAAAGGATCCTACCTATATATTATGAAGCACCGACACTTCAAAAACCCTGACGGGTCGTGTCCGACACTTCCCGACACTCCAATACGCGTTGTAGAAACTCAAAAAAAGGTTCAAAAGTTGTGTTGCGTTGGGTTTTTACTTCCAATTATTAGATTCGTTGGATTACGATTACCATTTTATTAAGTTTAATATAAATATTTGGGATATCTTATGTTTCTTTGCAAAATTGATGGGTATTATAAGTTTAACTTCATTTTTTTGTTAAATTATTGAGTATTAAATATAATATACATTACATAAATTAAAAATAATATTTAATATCAAAATGTGTCCTAACGTGTCGAAATCTAACATTTGTTAGAATTAACGTGTCGGAGTGTCGTGTGTCCCGTGTCGGTATCGGTGCTACATAGGCTAGAACTATTATTAAATAAGGAGAGCGGTTATATTTACAAACTTTTTGTTTACAAACTACACTATGCTCTCCCGGGAGAACACTAGGTTACAGTATGTTCTCCCGGGAGTACATAGTGTAAATTGCAAAAATTTGTAAAAAAAATTTATAAACGGGTCCTTCCCCTATATATATATATATATATATATATATATATGGGGAGAGAGAGAGAGAGAAGCTACATGGATAACCAGTATGATTTATCCCATCAACACCCATAAAATGGTTGTTACAGATTTTAATTAGTTTAGCAACAAGCTCCTACCTAAACTATATTGTTAACATTTACTTTTGACATTATAGAAAGTATGAAAAGCAGACCAAGTAGTTGATATCTTTCAAATCAAAGAATCGTGTGTGTCCGTGAATATAAGTCAAATGAAACTGAAAGTATAGGATCCCTATAATACAAATTTGCCACAAACATTACCTTTTAAAAATAAAATGTTCTTTTCACCAAAAAAAAAAAAAAATATTGTTCAGAATCATAAAAACAATTTGAAATAATTATAATAAAGGGAGAAATTAAAAGTTGGGCCTAATTTTGATCCACCGTTGATTCACAACTCTTTTATACTATCATCCAATCATGTGTCACATCATTAAAAGAGTTTGACCTCCCAGGTTGTTGTTATCATAGTCAAATTATTTAATGATGGAGTCATGTGACAAAACATAATTAGATGATAATGTAAAAATGTTTTATATTAACAGTAGATCAAAATTAAACTCTTAGCAATTAAATTCACTAAGACTTACTTGATGTAACATGAAGGACTCCCCCCATATATTGAGCTCAACATAATCATATCCACTTGATGTTTCCAACTTCCCACAAGAACAATGCAAAATCTTTCTGAAATGGGAACCATTTAATCTATCTGTCTCATCCGGTTCATATAACCATCTTGCGCGAATCGCTAAACTAGAGTTTTGACCATTCAAACCATTGGATTCACTATGCTCTGGAGAATTGTGACTCTGTTCCTTATCACTTAAAGTGGTTGGTCTACCACTCACAAAATCATCAACCTCACTTTCCTCACTCTCTGATTTACAAGCTGATCCCAAACTAGATGATCCTGTTCTGTCAGACATGCCACCATTTCCAGGTGATTGCCTTGCAAGGAATTTTTTCCTGTACTTAGACCGAACAGTATAATTATGGAAAGGATGCTCTCCCTACAACAATAATATCAACAGATACAAAAGTAAATAAATACCTAATTTTAAATATCTTATGCATGGATGATCCTCTTAACTTGTTAACAATACATAAAAAGTTTCCTGTAACAATTAAGCTTGTCTCACGCACATAAAAAATACGTAAAACAGAGTAAGAACCTCTGCTTGACATAAATCTTAAATAAAGGGATCAACGTCCAGTTTGATGATGGTGATAACTACAATACCTCTTCAATACTTAATATTTTGTTCCAGTTCATGGGTTCAATGAGACAACAGAGCAAAATGTAACTGACAGAAATGTAAAGAAAAAGCCACTAGAAGAAGGTTAGAGGAGAAGGATTTGGGTAAGAGTGCAGGAGGTCAAGGTTTGATCCTTCGTGCCATCATCTACCCAAAAAAGAAAAAAGAAAAATACAAAATAATTAACAAAAATTTCACCATTATTATGCACATTATATACATCTTGCACAAGAAAATAAGGCTAACATGTTCATTATTTGGAAAGAAGAAATAAACTTGATCAGCACATAAATTTAAAGAGCCACAAAGCAAAATCTTTCACTAGGAGCATGCTTACAAGATTCTAAGCTTACACAAGCTGACATGTAAACTAAAGAATTCATTTTCAGAAAAAAACCACACGTTATTCAATATAAGCAATGAGGAGAGCTCTCTATCTTAACTAAGGTTTATCGTAACTAAATTTAAATTTTAATTATATAAGACAAATGGATACCTACACAACAACAATAAAAAAAAATAAAAAAATTCAAATGAAAAAGAGTATACCTCAAAAACACTGAGTATACTATTGAACTCTGAAATATGAAAATCAATTTCATCCTCACTAAAATGACTCTTGATTCCTATTATATCAGCAGGGAGGAGATAAGAATATTTCCGCAGATTGCACTCCCTTCTAGAATCAAATCTCCTAAAACAAGCCAAAACTATAAAGTTAGAAACAACCATGAGAGAACATTAATTAAAAATCAAGGAACACTTTAAATTGTGAGCCACATGAAAAACAATGATTCATAACCAATAGTCCAAATTAATCAAAAATAAAAATAAAAAAATTGTATGTGTGGGGACGCGCACCCACATAATGCCATGGATCAGCTCTACCCCCACCTAGTGGGATAAAGGTTTTGGTTGTTGTTGTAATCCCAATAAGTAATAACATTTTTAATCTGAACACTTGCATACAAACACAACCATAGAGGATTAGAGGCCTTCATATAAGAGTTGCATGAAATGTGAAGCAAATCGGGGATTTTAATTTTCAAACTGATTAGTAGAAGTCATAGTTTTGTGGCAGATACTAACTACACAATAGGCACAGAAATAAGAACGAGATCATATATCCTTACATTATCTTAGTTGAGTACTCAATTCTAGACTACTTTTGCTACATTATCAATTTCATAGTTACAAACACTACTATGGCACTCCTTATCAAATATCTAATAAGTATAGACAAAATAATGTCGGGAAAAAATCTGTTTGATTTATAGGAGCACATGAATGTATAGCCACTCAATAATCAAGAGTTAGGAAGAGACAAATAGTCTTACTTCGTTGAAGGCAATATGCTAAAAACTCTGATAGTATTAGGAAGATGAGAGTTAATGCGGTTTGCAAGCAAGATGCCATCATCGTCTCCTTTCCATGCATTCTTAGGGATTTCCATCTTAAAGGATATCGTTGTTGCCAGAGAGTGGACCTAGCATGTGCAACATCATAAAAGTGAAGAGAAATCAAGATATATAAAAACAAATAACAAAAACCAATTTATATAATAAAGGGAATAACAAGAAGTATACTCCTTTATCAGTTCTGCTACTTCGGCCCCATTTAACTTTGTTAAGGTTCCCAAAATTACTATCACGGATGCCACCAGCCTTGAAGATAGCGGTTTCCAGTTCTTTCTCAATAGCTACATCATGTCAAAACTCTAAGTGTAGGCCAGTAGTCAGAGTTTACATTAAACTTTGTTCATTTGGAAAGAGAACAGAACCAAATTCAAATAACAAACACACATTAAAATTTCAGTACAGGTACTTACTAGATCATAAAACCCTAACATTAGTCAATGCATCAAAGAAACATATCCACTTTCATCATTTTAAACCCATTTGTGAACTTCAAACTCTTAACTGGTGATTTTCTACCATATTCAACAAGATAACAAAGAAAAAGGGTCTTACTGGATAATCTATGTTCATCTTGTTGCTTTTGCAGACCTGCAAATAAAATCAACAAATCAAATTACCACAAGATTTTAAAAAAAGAAATCAAATTCAAGAGAAGAAGGAAGAAAAAGGAGAGGGGGTTACCTCTATACTCGGTTCCAACATATCCGACTCTCATTAGTACCTTTTTCTTGAGAAAAGGGTCCCACGAGGGAGAATGTGTTGGAAGGGACTGGGTAGAACAACAGAAGCACCTGAACAGTGTTGGAGGCAGAAGCAGAACCGGAGTGCTCGGGTTTCGGGTCGGGTTTGGGTTTATCGATGGTGACAGTGGGAATGGCAGAGAAGAATTGAACGCCATTGCTAGAAAACTGGGTATTCTGTTTTCTCTTGCAGAAATTGGAACCGCAAGAAAATGAGGCAACCAGAGAGCACAGCTACTCATCACTTCAACTCTTCCAACTCTATCTGTTCTGCATTAGCAACAACGTTCTTATATCACTCTCTTTTCAATAATTCATTTATTTTTTATTAAAATTTTGAATAGGGTTATATTGAATTTTTTTATTTTATAAAAGTACAAATTATACTATGTCTGACCGGTAAGACATTCTTGAGTGAAGTCTTACCGGTCAGACATAATGTAGTTTGTAAGAGTTTATAAACAAAAAATTTATAAAAGTTACTTTCCCCTAAGATTTTATGCTAATCTTACAAATTAATTTTACTTATTGTTTATTGATAGGATGCGATGAGTTTTTAGAGTATAAAAAAAATGTTCAAAGAGTGAATGTAAATATTAACATAACAAAATCACGTGAAAAGAAATATAGACAAAGACTCATATACAAGGTTTCATAAATTTTGATAGAACTCACCAATTTCTTTTTGTATGTCTCTTTCTTAATATGTGAACATGAGAGAATTTATTTTCGGTGTCAAAGAATGTATGGTTAATATTTTTTTTACGCCAGATAAAATAGACTGATAAAGAAAAGTACAAAAGTTTGATTTCTGAAATTAGTTTTAGTAACGATTTTTTGATTTTTTTTTTGGTAAATAAATATTTAGTGAATTATATGGACAAATAGAAGTTGGAATTGCATAAAAGGAGCAAGTTCGTTGTAAGTAATGAAAGATTCATGCATTAAGTTTTGACTTGTTCAAGAAACCAGTCTTCTTGTGTCTTAAACGGCTCCCAATGATCTGAAAGAAGTGTCAAAAGCATCGTGCACATGACTAGTTGAAACTGGTGAATTCGACTTGGGAGTGTCATATGTTACAGATAATTGAGTATTAATTGGATATGATGAAGTGCTTTTAGAAGGTAAAGCTTTAAATTCGGTTCCACATGGCATTTGTGAGTTGACATGACTTTCAAGAGTTACCACTTCAACAAACAAATGTGTTGAAGACAAGTTCGTCATTAAAGGGCCATTGGAGGGGTCCTATACTTAACAGCACAGGCCATTAGGCCGCACGGGTTGGGTTGCTAAAGTTGAAGGGTTCAGAGCAGCATTAGAATCGCGGGATAATGCTTCTTACATGTTTTTGTAATCATATTACACATCACCTTATATCAGAATAAGGTAGTAGAATCAAATTATAAGTCTGCACAAATTTTAATAGGTCTAAACTATAATAATCAGATAATAGAAACTCTGCATGTGTGATGTGATTAGCATTATTCACTATTGGTGAATATAAAAGAACTCACATACTGCCAGGAATTATGGAAAAACAAGTTAAAATTGAAAGAAAATAAAATAAAGACTAAAAAAAAGTGTTCAGGGCCCAAAAATAATGAATCATACAGTCTATGGTATATTTTAGACAGAAGATAATTTTGTCAGTGTGACATGAAAGTATACATCCGTTTCAGAGGGTAAATGATTGCCTGTACCAAGTCAGAAGCCTCCCATCTCTAACCCAATATGGAAAGATTATTTGTAGCTGTTTGAGGAGCCTGAAGACAATGTTTTCATTTACGAGTGAAATTTTGTCAGCCTCTGAAGTTGTAATATCCTGCTCGGATGTTCCATTTGATGAATTCTTGAGGAATCATTTCCACAGGCCATGCAATCCAATTAAAACGCATCTTTCCACCCAAATTCTTCCATAACACCAAATAATGAGCCAGCATAATTGTCCATGGATTGATCAAAGGCCAGGTAAGCTGAATATTCAACTCTAGTACAGAAAATAAATGGACACTTTCCTGTTTTTCCGGCAAACCAACCCCACAATGTATACATGTGGTGCAGGACAATCAGAACAAATGTGAAAATGAATTCCTTCTCCATACAATAGCAAGAAACAGATAACCAACCAAGTGTTTTGGCAAGTGCAGAAAAAGAAAAATGCAGGTGCTGGCCAATGGAAGCTTTAATTAAAGCGTGTTAAGGGACCAAATTCAGAAGAAACTGATGAAAGGATAAGAAGAGTAATCATCACCTTTTTCCCTTCACTTACGATGGATGAGCACTAGTTGTACTTTCGAGATTTTCTTTCAACAAATTCCAAGCCTTCCTGACTTCATCCAACTGATCATTCGGTATGCTTGTGTGAGCATCCAATTTCTCAATCCATTCTTCCCAAGGAGATCTTGATGGATCCAAAAAATTTGAAACTTGAGGTAACATAGTTGATGTGTAAAAATCATTAACTGCTTTAATAATTTCTTCTGATTCAACAATTGTCATCATTTCAGGCCTTGTTACATTTCCTGGCCGTGTTCTTATTGAGAAGCTGTTTCCCCTTAATATTAGAACTTCTGATGGTGCAAGGGGTAAAATAATTCTCGAGAACTTTGACAGTGACAGCATTATAATATCTTTTGGCAGTAACTTGCGTTTTACTGCCACAGCTGTCCCAACCATTTTTCTTATCTGGTGAGAGTGTATAATGTCATATCATGATGCTTGTGAAAAAATGCAGCATAACACAACACATTTAAGCAATTTAATTCATCTCCATAAGAAGCAAAATGACAGCGGAGGACCTAATTTAAGAGTTGACAGATGAGGACGTCTAAAACAAGAAAATAGAGGTTTGTATTGTCAAACATTATCATTCATTGTTGAAGAATTGGATATTGCAACAAATGAAGAGGGAGAAAAGTTACTAGTCATAGCATTTATTGCTTTACCAGTTGTCACAATATGAACATTCAAATTAAGTACTTAGATTGAAATTTCCAAATAGGAAATAAATTCAACTTGATTAATTAGTGTTAACAAAACAGTACCTTACAAAGAATAAACATTCTTATTATTTCCTCCTCTGAATAGAGTTTATATATACAAGATGGTATAACAACCATATCATAAGAATAGGCAACAATAACAACTTTATCCTATCTACAAAATACTAACAATCAGATCATATTCAAACTAGCCTATTCTTATCTAATAAAACAATATTTTAAATTCAAAATTTCTTTTCAACACTCCCCCTCAAGTTGGTGCGTGAATGTTTATCATGCCCAACTTGCCAATCAAATCTTCAAAGACTCTCCCTGACACAGCTTTAGTTAACACATCTGCAAGTTGATCTTCAGACTTAACATAGGGAGTTTGAATAATCTTCTCATCCAGCTTTTCTTTGATGAAATGTCTATCCACTTCGACATGTTTTTTTCTATCATGTTGAACTGGATTGTGGGCGATTTCTATTGCAGCTTTATTATCACAATATAGATTCATAGGCTGATCATATCTGATTCCCAGATCATTTAAGATGCTTTTCACCCATAATAACTCACAAATTCCATATGTCATTCCTCTATATTCTGCTTCAGCACTTGACCTTGCTACCACCTTTTGTTTCTTGCTTCTCCATGTGACCAAGTTGCCTTCTACAAAGGTAAAGTAACCTGAAGTTGATTGTCTAGTAGTTTTATCACCTGCCCAGTCAGAATCAGTATATCCTTCAACACCAGTCTTGTCATTTTTACAGTATAAGAGGCCTTTTCCAGGTGTACCCTTTAGGTATCTAAGGATACGATAAACTGCATTCATATGTTGTTCACTAGGAGAGTGCATAAATCTGCTTACAATGCTCACAGAATAAGCAATGTCAGGTCTAGTATGAGATAAATAAATTAATTTCCCAACTAACCTTTGATATCTGTTCTTATCTGCTTCAACTTGATCTGGGTAAATGGCAAGGGAGTGATTCATCTCCATTGGAGTATCGGTTGGTTTGCAAGCCATCATTCCAGTTTCAGCTAAGAGGTCCAGGATATACTTTCTTTGTGACAAAAAAATTCCTTGTTTGGATCTTGCAACTTCTATTCCAAGAAAGTATTTCAAATGGCCAAGGTCCTTCATTTCAAATTCAGCAGCCAACCTCTTTTCAAGTAGTTTCATCTCTTCTACATCATCACTTGTTAACACCATATCATCTACATAGACAATGAGTATTGCTACTTTTCCATTACTATGCTTTATGAACAAATGTGTGATCTGAATTACTTTGCTTATACCCAAACTTCTTCATTGCCATTGTGAATCTTCCGAACCATGCTCTGGGTGATTGTTTAAGACCATACAAGGCCTTTTTTAGTTTGCAAACCACATTTTCTTTTTTCGGTGCTAGCTTTATTCCTGGTGGGACCTCCATGTAGACTTCTTCTTCTAAATCTCCATTCAAGAAAGCATTCTTGACGTCAAATTGCTTCAATGGCCAATCTCTGTTAGCTGCTATAGATATCAGGATTCGAATTGTGTTGAGTTTAGCTACTGGAGCAAAAGTATCTTGATAGTCAAAACCATATTTTTGTGTGTATCCTTTTGCTACGAGTCTTGCTTTGTATCTGTCAATGCTTCCATCAGCCAAAAGCTTTACAGTGTAAACCCATTTGCATCCGATTGACTTCTTGCCATTTGGTAATGAAGTTAATTGCCAAGTCTCATTCTTTTGGAGAGCCTCCATTTCAATGTTCATTGCTTGCTTCCATTTAGGATTTTCTAACGCTTCCTGCACACTATTAGGAATACATACAGTGGATAATTGATCAACTGTTAGAGCATATGATCCCGATAATCGGTGAGATGATACATAACTACTAATGGGGTATTTCACTTTTGTTTTCGGATCTGGTTCACATGCTACTCTTGGTATACCTTTATTGGGCCTTTCGGATTTTCTGGTTTGTGGAGCAGGTATTGGAGAATTTAAATGTAGGACAGAATTTACCTCATTAGTGGACTGATGATCTATTTCAGGACTGTCCTCATCAAGTGATTCAGCTATGTGAGGCATGCTTTGTTGAGCTTCTTGAGGAGAACTTTCATTCAAATTACCAGCTGCTTCATTCAGTGGAGGAGAATTTTCATTCAATTGAGCAACTTCAGATGAATTAGAAGGGAAACTCGAATTTGTGGGAGGTGGTGGATTAGGATTTGTAGAAGTGGTCAACCAGAGATCTTCTTCTCCAGTATATTTAATCTCCCCCTGAGAAGAAGGAGAGGTGACTCCCCCTGAGTAAAATGATTCAGATTCTCTAAAGGAAACTTCAAGGGTTACATACATTTTGTGAGTTTTTAGATCATAGCATCTGTACCCTTTTTGAAGATCAGAATATCCTACAAAAATGCATTTCCTAGCACAAGGTTCAAGTTTATTTCTGAGAGGTTTAGGAATATGGACATAGGTGGTACAACCGAAGACTCTAGGTTCCAAATTCATTTTGTGAGGGATAGAGAAGAAAGTTTCAAGTTTCTGGTGCGGGGTAAGAAAATTAAGGGCACTAGAGGGAGTGCGATTAATTAAGTAAGCAGTGGATAGAAGAGCTTCACCCTAGTAGGAAGATGGGACATGCATACCAAATAAAGAGGCTCGCACTATTTCCAACAATTGTCTATTTTTTCTCTCAGCCAATCCATTTTGTTGAGGTGTGTAGGTACAAAAAAGCCAAGGTCTAACCCGCACAAAACGATGTTTTATGCCAGTAGACAACCCGATCAAACGAATTGAACGAGCCAGCTCGCGGGTTACTCTTTTTTTTTTCTTTTTTTTTTCTTTTTTTTAAGGTTATGTTTGTCCATTTTTGTCAATTGAAAGCTCTACTGGATCCATTATCATACAGAAGAAGATTTTTACCATTATTTTGGATAATGCATCTGCAAATGACTCTATGGTTGATGGTTTGAGAAGCCAATTGAATATGCAAAAATTGTTGTTATATGATGGGAAATTTTTTCATGTGCGTTGTTCTGCACACATATTGAATTTGATTGTTCAAAATCTGAACAAGTTGGTGGTGAGAACATTATCCATTAGGCAATCAATAGTTTTGGCATTTGATAATTTTATACAGCAGAACAAACCACAAAAATTAAAGAGCCAACCCGCGAGCCACATCCAGCTAACTCGCGAGTAGCATTCATCAATGACCCTAACCCGGCTCTGGTCGAGCCGGGTTACATAAGCCGGGTTGGCCCGTTTTGCCAACCCTATGTGTAGGTACAAGAGGTCTGATGTTTTATGCCAGTAGAGGATAAGAATTCAGAAAAAGGTCCATTTTTGTACTCTAATCCATTATCTGATTGAAGGATTTGGATTGAACTGTTAAACTGGGTTTTGACCATACTGTGAAATCTGTTAAAAGCATTAAATACTTCATTTTTATTTTTAAGCAGAGAGATCCACACCGTGCGAGTACATTCATCAATGAAAAAGGGGACCTTGGCAGGTCCCCAAACATCAGAATGGACAACTTGAAATGGAATGGTACTTTTATTCATACTGGGATAAAAGGGAATACGATGGCTTTTAGCCATTTCACAAGTAGAGCAATGAAAATCAGAGAAACTACAATTCGAAAATAAATGTGGAAGTAATTTATGAAGATAACCAAAAGAGAGGTGACCGAGTCTTCTATGCCAGAGCCAGATAGCCGAATGAGATGCTTGAGTAGTAGTAGTAGATGCTCTGCCAGATACACCAGGGTCACAATCCGAGAGTTCAAGAAAGTAGAGGTTGCCATGCCTAACACCATAGCCAAGAATCATTTGGTTCTGGACGTCCTGAAAAATACAAAAGGTAGGCCAAAATATGACTTTGCAATTGAGGTCAGATGTGAGTCGACTAACAGAAAGCAAATTGAAATCAAGGGTAGCCACCACAAGAACAGAGGTAAGAGTGAGTGTAGGGGATAAAACAATACTGCCCTGACCCGTAACATACGCAGACCCACCATTAGCAGTGGTAATATTCTTCTGATTACAAGGGCCACAATTCAATAAGGAAGATGCATCACGGATCATGTGATCAGACGCTCCAGTATCAATAATCCAAGATGAATTCCGAAAGTGAGTAGAGAGAGCAAGAGAGTTACCTAGGATGCCTTCATACACAGCATTAGCACGAGGAGAAGGAGAAGAACGATGAACCTGAGATAGGAGAGCCACAGAATCAGAAGAGGGTCGAGGGAGTCCCATGGTGATGCGTTGCTGATTTTTGTGCCTAACATACGCGTACGTACTTTCAAGATCCAACTTTGGATCCTTCCGAAGAATAACAATGTTGGAGGATGGGGAAGGGATGGTGGATGAAAATACTGGTGACTCGGTGTGGGGGGATTCAGCCATGGAAATGTATAGGGAAAGGACGTCAGTGGTTGGGTTCAGCTATTGATTCACTGTGAAGGGGTTCGATTGGGTTTTTTAGGGAAATAAAAAAAAATCCAGGAAATGGGGTTGGGTTACGGTTGATGAGAGGTTTTGATATTTCTGAGGGAAGAGAGAAGAGGAGGTATGGTGTAGTCAGGGAAAAGAAAAATGAAAGGAAGAGAGAGGGACAAGGGGCAAGTGAAGAAAAACAAAGGAAAAAAGAAGAAAGCAACGTGTTCCCAAGATCGAAACACCTGATACCATGTTAACAAAACAGTACCTTACAAAGAATAAACATTCTTATTATTTCCTCCTCTGAATAGAGTTTATATATACAAGATGGTATAACAACCATATCATAAGAATAGGCAACAATAACAACTTTATCCTATCTACAAAATACTAACAATCAGATCATATTCAAACTAGCCTATTATTATCTAATAAAACAATATTTTAAATTCAAAATTTCTTTTCAACAATTAGTATTTTGGTAAATAACTGTTTGGATCATTGGAGCAAAGTTTGGCAGACTTTTCATATGCATAAAAAGTTTACCACAAAATATGCATACTGGTATCTATTTATACAAACATAATCATGGATATAAGTTCTCTGAGGACAAAAAGTTTAAAGAAGAATAATATGGAAAAAAAAAATAATACCTGATGTAACATGAAGGACTCTCCCTGTATGGAGAGCTCTATGTAATTATATCCCAGAGATTTTTCCAGCTTTCCACAAGAACACTGAAAAACTTTTCTGAAATGGGAAGCATTTAATCTATCTGCTTCATCAGGTTCATATAACCATTTTGCACGAACAACCAATCTAGAGTCTTGATCATGCAAACCATTTCCATTCTTATTGCTAGAGCCGATGACAGGTTCACCAAAATCACAAGTTTCTGAAGACTTTTGGCTTTGGCGCACTATATTTTCTGTAAATGCCTCATCAATTTTAAAATTTTCTTCCCCATCATTGTCCTCACATTCTGACTCATAGTCTGATATACTCTCTATTGCTGATGTATCACTCCTTGATGGTGACTGCCAACGAGGAGAATGTTTCCTGTACTTGGACCTAGCAGTATAATTATGGAAAAAATGTCCCCCCTGTGAAAGGCAATTATAGATAGTAACTGAGATCTATCATAACAAATGCTAATATGCTAAACTGATAGAAACTGGTTAAGAACAGCAAGAATTACTGAGAAAGAATATAACTTTATAGAAGGGACCTCCTCTGGACAGCAAGAATGAGTCTTGCTTGCAGAACAGATATCAAATTACAATGGATATCTCTCAATTAATCTAACAATCCAGAGAAAAAATTCTCTGGCCCTCTCCTCGATACTGACTAACAAAAATGTCTGTCTCAGTCTATCATTCCCCTCCTTTATATAGTGTCCTGCCTAAATCACTGACAGTCTAACTAATTTTCACAGTTCAGTTGCAAATCAGTTGGAATAATTCCAACTACTAACAGCCCACATGGCTGATGGCCCACATGCTGCTTATTTCTTCTAAAAAAATATTTTCCTATTTAGGGGTTGCTAATAATAAGCAGGTCCATAAACATCAGAGAAACAACACAAAATATCAGAAAATCTCCTAATTTAGTCCTAAGTCTAAAATTTCTAGCATGCTTCCTGGAAATATAGAACAACTAAAAAATCTTGTACCAAAACTGACAACAGCTAGAGGAAGAGCCAGTCAACATCTTGTTTATGTGTTATACTTAAATTTTGGGTGCAAAAACAACAGTGTGATACATGAAATATATGAATGAACCATCAGAAATTAACTAATATTGGGGGGGCGGGGGGGAGTTTATAATTAATACAAATTTCAGTAATTATGAACAAGATAAATGGAGAGTTCACTGTAAAATAGATAAGGGAAAAAATAGAGACTAGAACACCACACCTCAAAAGCATTAAGAATATCATTGAACTCTGATATGTGGTAATCAATTTCATTATTACTAGACTGGCTTTGAATACCAATAATTTCAGCTGGGAGGAGGTAGGAATACTTCCGCAATACGCATTCCTTTCTGGGATCAAAGCTCCTGGATCCAAGAGACAAAATCAAACAATTAGAGAGCAGGACAAAAGAGCATCAGAAACACAGAAATCTATAAAAAGAAAAAAAAAGAATATGAAAAACAAAAGTAAATATATAAATAAATATACAGTTCATAATCAATGAAAATTAAAATTTTCACGAAAGACATAAGGCTTCAGAGATTACTGTATATTATGAATACTTAACAATGAACTTGGTTTCAAGCCTTACCTTTGTGAAGGCAAAATACTAATAACTTTGATATCACGAGGAAGATAAGAGTTAACATAACTTGCAAGGGCAAAACCATAAGGGTCTCCGTTCCAAGAGTTCTCTGGGATTTCCATTTTAAAGGATATCATTGTTGCAAGAGAGTGAACCTAATATATAATACAACATTAAATAGGATTGAATAAGTAATCATACCCTGGCTGCATATGTAGCAATATCAGAATAGAAAGCAATTTAAATTAAAATGAAGGGATCATGAATTACTCCTTTGTCAGTTCGGCTACTTCTGGCCCATCCAATCTTCTGCAAATCCCCAAAATTACTGTCACGGATGCCACCAGCCTTGAATATGGCATTTTCCAGTTCTTTCTCAATAGCTACATTTTTGAAATCATAGCATTTTAGCAACAGTATATCCAAACTAGCTAGGCAGATTGAATCACACGTGTATTCTACATTATATATCAGCAGAACAGATATTACTTGTAGTCACAATGTGTGGACAATAGAGTAACCAGTTCTCTACTTATGTTAACTTATATGATGGCTTTCCACTTTCCAGTTTACCTTACCACTCACAAATACAAACTTTTCACTAAATTTTCCAAGGAACTCCAAAATCCTAAATATTTTATTTTTTTAACTCTTTCAAATAATTTTCATGGCCCTCACTGCTAGAGCATTTCTACAAACATCTTAGGCTCCAAAAACATACATAGTGAACTGTTTTTCTTCCCCCATCCCACCCCTTATATATAGGGCAGCTACCATTACCAAGTAGGCCAAAGTAATTAGAGCAAAGAAGAAAAAGAAGCATACTGGAGAGTGCATGTTCATCTCGTTGCAATTGTAGACCTGAATGAAAAGTTGACAAACAAGACATGAAAAACAAGGGATTGTGGGTTTAAACAAAAACAACAATAACATTTGATGGTAACGTTTAGAACGGCACGTGTGAATTGGGACCTCGGTAATTGGTGCCGACATATGCGACCCGCATAACAACCTTTTTCTTGCGAACAGGTTGCCGTGATTGGGGAGAAGAGGAACAAAAGAAACAATGGAACCTCCTCCTTCTCCTTCTGTCAATAGCAGGTGTAAGTGTAAATGGAGCATTTTTTAGCAGAGGAAACAGTGTCACTCGCAGAGATAAAGTAGCCATTTTCACAGTTCAGAGCTGATTATGTAAAATGGAACATAATATAACTGGAAGAAAAAAACAAAAACAAAAACAAAAAAACTTATGATTTCTCTTAGTATTATTTATTTTTTATGGATTTCTTTTTATCATTTACTATTATGTTTTCTGTGCACTTTGTGAATAGGAAATGGTAAGTCCTAACAAAGGAAAGGCCAAGCCTTCCTCAGCGGTTTAGTTGCACTATAGTGACATATCCCTTGGACAGCGATTTAGTTGCACTATAGCGACATATCTCTTGGACAACCTATATTGCGAGAGAAACACCTATCTCACATATGTTTGCTCATCAAGTCAATAATACTTAGTCTATGAGAAATAATTATTATAGGAGTCAATAGTTTATCAGCACCTCAAACAATTTGCCACTTCTAAAGGTCAATAAGTTATTGACAACTCCAGCTTGTCATCGTACCTATGAATTTAAAGGCTTGCCTCTTAGGTTTTGTTTGGGAGTTGGTTTTAAGAGGGGAAGGAAAGGAAAGAAAAGGGAGGGTTTTAGTAATCTCTCCCCTTGTTTGTGAGTTTAAAAAAAGGAGGGGAATGAATTGGGGATTTTTACTAAACCCTCCAAAACCCTCCTTCCTAAAATTAAAGTTCCCCCAATTTGGGGGTTTTGAAGAGAGAAATATTAAAAATTACTTATCTACCCTTAGCATTAAAATGTAAAATCAACATAAATGTGAATCATTTTAAAAAGTGACATTATTAGAAAAGTTTCAAATACCGACAAAATTTATCGACGAAAAATATTTCGTCAAAAACAGTGATAAATTTTTTGATGAAAATCACATACGTCAAAAAAATTTCGTCAAAACTAAAGACCAAACAAGATTTTGCCATAACCACTAACATAAATCTTTTAAGGGAAAGAATTCAATCAAAACTATTGACGAATCTAAATTCTGATGAAACATTCAACGTAAATATTTTCGTACAAAATTTGACGAAACACATCTCCACCGAAAAGTCTCGACGTAAAACAATTACGTCTAAATTTTTTACGGAAAATATTTCCATCAAAATTCTCCGCAAAAATTTTCGACGAAAAATATTTCCCTCAAAATTTGAGAATAAAAACATTTTTCCAAAAAAATTTGACAAAATTTTTGTCAAAATTCTTTACAGAATCTAAATTTCGTCAAAATATTTCATAAAAATACATATTCATCGAAATTTTTGACGAAAAATATTTCCATCAAAATTTTCAATACAACACATTTCCATCGAAAATTTTTGCTCGAAAAAATTTTCATCAAAATTCTTTACAGAATTTACATTCCGTCAAAAGTTTCGACGGAAACATTTTCGTTAAACTTTTTGACAAAAAATTTCAGTCGAATATTTAAGGAAACACAATTTCATCGAAAAAATTTGACGAAAAATATTTTCGTCAAATTTTTTGATAAAAAATATTTCTATCAAAATTTTCAACGGAAGACATTTCTGTCAAAAAATCTCAACAGAAAATTTTTCCGTAAAAAAATTTGACGAAAAATATTTCGATTAAAATGTTTGACGGAAAAATATTCTGTCAAAATTCTTTACAGAATCTAAATTTCGTCGAAAGTTTCGAATGAAACATTTCCCTCAAAATATTTAACAAAACAATTTCCGTCAAAATTTTCATCAGAACACATTTCCATCGAAATTTTGAACGAAAAACATTCAGACAAAAATTTTGATGACATTTTTTTTCTTCGTTTAAAGCATTTCATGGAGGAAATCATTTTCGTCAAAACTTTTGCCAGAAACTAAATTTCGATAGAAAATTTATTTTTGTAAAAATTTTCATCGGAGAAAAATTTCTGTCACTTTTCGACGAAGAGTATTCTGATGAAAAAAAGTTGTGACAATTTTCGTAGCTTGCAGCGTAGAAATTTCATAAAAAATATTATCTTTTTTAATAATGTGGAAAGTACATTTGTTAGAAATTTTAAATTTAATTTAGTTTGTAAAATATAATAATTATATTAATTTTAAAAAGGGGTAAAGTGGTAAAAATATCTCATTAACCCTCCATTTTCCTCCCTTGCCTTTTTTTAACTCCCAAACAAGGGAAGGGAATACCCTCTAATTCCCTTCCCTTCCTTCCCCTCCTTCCCCCTTGTATCCCCTTCCTTCCCTTCCCCTCCAAACTCCCAAACAAAGCCTTAAGGAATAGCTTGAGAAAGACCATCATTCTCAACCAATCAACCACTTTTGTGTTAGTACATGCAAAGATGCGGTGGAACATGTACCGAATTTCATGCAACCAATCGCAGCTCTGATCATGCCACGTTTGACCAGTTTGGATGCGATACCTGCATTGCCGCGTTTATGGGCAAAAGTGCCTCGTCCAAAGCCTCACCCCTTTCCTCTTTCTATGATTCTTTGTCCCTACCTATGAATGAAAGTGGGCTAGGCTGAGCTAAGTTTTTTCCCAAAAAGCCTAAGCATATGTCAAAAAAATTTAATTTGACTTGGCCCGATTACATAGTACGAGTCTAAATGTTAGTCTGCCCTGATCTATTTACAAAAAAATAAATGGCCTGACCTAACTCATTAGCCTGTTAATTTTTAACTTCTAAGCAGAACATAAATCAACTTCACAAAATACAAAATTTTGTTGTAAAACAAAAATCAGGATTTCAACGTTCAAACAAAACCATGAATCATAACAATAACTTATCATAATCTGCATTTAAGTCTCTTTCAAAAGCAAGATGCCCAAACTAAATAACATATATTTCATCAGATCCGACAAATCAATTCGTACTATGTAAATTAAAATAACTACGTGAATCAAACAAATGTATCATGATGCTTGTAGTAGACAAAAACTTCTCACCATATTCTCTCCCCTACAAATACAATCCCAAGGTTTCATAAGTTGGCAAACATTTTATATATGTAGAAAACAAAAAACAAGATTAAAGAAAAAAAATATTAAAAACTAAAATTTTTTTATACCTTTTGTTTTTTCTTTAAACCATACTTATTACGTAATCAATCTTCACCATATATTGAAGCTTGGATGGTATATTTAGTCAAGCTAGAATTATAGACATCAATAACTCTTTTTTCAGCACTAAATGTTAATTCTGATGGAGGTATAGAGATTGGTACAAATCTTATGTAACTCCCAAAGGTAGTATTGGTAGGGGATCAAACCTAGATCCTTCTACCACCTACTCAGCAATGTTATTAAAAATGATCCGGATATTGACTTGGTTGAGGTACTCGGTCATCGATTCAACCAGTAGATCACTAGTAGAACTGTATGACTCGGTGAGCATATACAATTCTATAATTTATATTAAAAAATTATAAATATATTTAAATATCTATAAAAATAATATCAGTTCTAAATATTTTAACTTTATTAATATTAAATATCACCATTCATATTCGAAAAAAAAATCACATTTATAAATTTGACAACTATGGCTGGATGAGCAAACTAGATAATATAATAAATGCAATTTGTTACATTCCAATTTCCAAGACAATATAATAAAGGGAATTATTATTCTTATGTTGTAGGTGATAGGTATCTTATGTCATAGACTCAACATATGTGGGCCCCATTGATTTAAAAGAAAAAAGAAAAAAGGCAAGCACGGAAATCGAAGGGTCACTAGGAAAAATTCTGTATCTTATGCTGCATGAGATTAACTCATCCCTATAATAAATGCAAACTCATCTTATTCCTATTTCCCACGCTTCGTTCTTCTCAGATTTACTCCTCTTCTTCTCTTTTTAGTTACTTAAAAGGTAGAAAAAAATGCAAAAACCTCTCTTCTTCTTTACCATTGTTGTCATTGTAGCCATGGCCTCAAGCATCACCACTGTCCACCTCGTCACTGCAATGCTCGCCTCCGTCGCCTTTGCACTGACCAGGATCTCTGGCGAGACATTTATACCGCCATGTGACCTTCCCAGGTGGACCCCATTGCCAGCCAAGTACCATCCCCAACGGCCACCGTTCCATTTTCCTGATGTTTTCCATTCTCTTCTGTTGTTTGTTTTTAAGCCGGCGAGTCATCAATTTTTGTAAAATTGACGGGTTCTCACCAGGTCACATCGGTTTGTTCGCATGTCCGATTCATTACTCTACCCGGACCGGTCACATGATCGATTTATCGGTTTTCGGTTCTTATAACACAATTACTCAGCTAACATGCACCAACTGAACTATCACCATTTAATACTACTATGAATAATATTATTTAATTTAATTTAAAATAAATAATGTGATATAGGTCAGCCTGTAGGCTTATAGGCCCAGTATGTAAAAAAAAGTCTATGGCTTACTTTTTTAATAGACTTTTTTAAAAGTTCAGACCTATTCTATTTGACTATATATAATAGGTCAAATCTAACCTGATATATGCTAGGCCGTAAGTTGACCCAACATACTTTTACCCCTATGGCCCTGCCCCATTCAAAAGTTCTATACTGCTTGTACCACCTTTTTAATATAAAAAAATGTTTTATTCTCACATTTGAAAAACTCAATACATCGTCAAGAGATATACGGTAACAACAATTTTGGATAACTTGGTATAAATAAAGAGATTTGATTTTCTCATGTTACATGAGAATTCAATTCTCATGTTGTGACTCAACTAGTGGTGGGTCCCACACTTATTAAAAAAGAAAAAAGAAAAGAAAAGCTTTGCACGTAAATCGAAGAGTCACAACATGAGAATTGAATTCTCATGCAACATGAGAAAATGTTTTCCCATAAATAAAATAACATCTGCTTCCTAACATTTTATGAGACATTATACCCAATTTATAAAAGGGTTTTATAAGAGTTACTTTGTAGAAAAAGTGATTGTGTTATGTTATAGAGATTCGTTTTTCGTGCTAGAATTTTTTTTTTGCTGCGGGCCTCGCAAAATGTTGTGAGTATAGAAAATTTTTTGTGGTCATGTTAAATGATACATGATAAACCCTTTATAAAATAAAGTAACTATTGATTGTACAAAAAAGAATGTAATAATTCTTTTATTATGCATGAATTACAAAGAATAACCAAACGCATAAATAAACAATGAATAATATTGGCCACTCGTCTAATATTGCCCATCTCGGCTGCCTAAATGTCTCAAATTTGCAAATAGATATAAAAAAATATTCGCGGATGAATAATTCGTGCCTCTTTTAATTAGCTCAATAAACAATAAAATCTGTATCTAGCTTAAAGAGATTCACTTGGATATGTTACTTTTATAATACTTGGCATCAGCTTGAAGACTTTTCCAACTATCTATTCTCATTTGGCTTAATCTTTTTTTTTTTTTTTACAAGTAGAGGCTAAGCTCCAAGGAAAAAAGAAAAAAGAAAAACTACAAACAGAATGAAACTGCAGAATCTTCAGGGTCAAGGATGTATGCAGCAAGGAGATTCATTAATTCCGGATGGGGGGAGAGATAAGTTGAAGACAAATTCTAATGGCTTAGGTTTTAAATCTTAGCCAAATCATTGTCTAGTAGCCGGTGCTTTTCTTTCGTTTATTAAATCACTGGGAAACAATACCTATTGGCCAAGCTCGGGCAAATGAAACATCGCCACTTCCTGGTTTGGAATTGCTTTATGAAGTATGCAATCAGAGAGCTCTTTAAATAAATAAATTAATTAATTTTTCTACAGAACCACAATAAGAACACGTGTCCAAGCTTGCTCAAAACAAATCATACACATTATTATTCTTGAATTAGAAATACGTGTAATAAGTGGTTAGAATTGGTTTAATCACGAGCGATTTGATTAATTCATATGAGATTATAGGTTCGAATTTATGTGTTACCGTTGTATAAATACATGGGAAAGGATCTATTTATTAATTTTTTTTTAAATTACACTATTGTATTTCCTGGAGAACATTATGTAACCTAGTATTCTCCCGGGAGAACATAGTATAATTTATAAACAAAAAATTTATAAATATAATTTTTCCTTATATATATATATATATATATATATATATATATATATATATATATATATATATATATATATATATATTAAGTGTAATAATTATTTTAAAAATAATTTTTTTTTTTTTTACTTTACCGTGAAGTATCTCATTCAACCCTTTTTAATTACTTTGTCTTAAGGTTAGCTTCTTTTTGATAAAGCTGGTGCTTTGGATATCACCAAAGAGTAGATATGACTAATTCCCCAAGCAAGGCTTTGAATGCAAAGATATATTTATGTCCCAAGAGCATCTACTCAAACACAAGACGGGATTCTTGGGACACAACTATCTAGCACTAACACTTCAAAAAATTTGAAATGTTATGTCTGACACTCCTTGACATCCAAATAAATTTCGACATCTATAATATTTGAATTTCATTACATATCATGAGAAATTGATCGATGTTTTATCAAATTGATATAATAAAAACTAAAAATGTATAAGATATTTTTAATTTAAAAATATAATAATAAATATTTATATGTTATGTTTCTTTGTAAAATTAATAAGTATTATAAGAATTCAATTTTATTTTTGATTAAATTATTAAATATTAAATATAATATACATTATATAAATTAAAATTATTATTTAATATCAACACCCGTTAAAATCTAATATTTTTTACCGGACTTATCTAGTCTCATGTTGCATATGAGAAAAGGAATCTTATATCATAAACACATAATGGTGGACCATCACTTAAAAAAAAAATATAAAAAAAAAATATTGCACGTTCATAGAAAGATATGTAACAAGAAAAACTTACTTGATATAACATATAACAATAGTTTTTCCTTTTTTTTTTCTTTTTTAAATCACAATTCACTGCGAAATGTGCCCCCGTGTTGTGTGTGTAAAACGGGAAGGAAAAGAGTAAAAGAAGAAACTCAAAAGTAAACATACTAAAGTCTTCAGATTTTAAGACTACACTTTTTAGTTCGTTTCCTCGAAATTTCATTTGAAGAATGGGAGTGCTTCACTCATCCAAGCCAAAAAGAGTTGCTCTTGACTTGTGTCAGCGAAAGCAGTTCTCATCTTAAAAGAGGGAACTGATTCTCATTTCTCATCTCTGTATCCCTGTAGTAGCAATTCTTACTCGCTTGAGAGAGAAGATGAAGCTCGTGGCTGTTCAAATTCGGGGATGGCTGAAGCAGCCAGAGGTATGGAGATTTGTGGGACTTGCTTCAACTGTTGTCGGATTGATCTGTTATGCTCTCAGCTCAGCCTTCAACCATCTATTCGGAAAGTGGTACTCATGGAAGATCTCTCTTTATATCCTTGTCAGTCTCTTCATCTGTCTCTTTATTTTGTTTCCTGATATATGGCAACCCTTCTTGAGTCCCCGCTTCAAAACTCATTCCCCATTTTGGGTTTTGACCATCACCTCTGTGTATTCCTTTTTCTTTGACAAAGCCGTATCTGGAAAATCAGATGTATATAACCTGATTTCGTGTGCTGCCTTTTCCATCATGTCCCTCAGTTTGTCAAGGCGAATTCATTGTGGATTTGAAAAGGATCTTTTATATTTTTTTCTGGGTGTTCTAATAGTACGACTCATGATGATTAAAATAGCTTTAGGTGTTGTTGGAGTATGTTTTGGCTATTTCCTCGATTATCTTTGTTCCTCTGGTGATGTTGGACTCCAAGGTGAACCTTCCCCAGATCTCCTGTCCTTAGTCATTGTAGGCCATCCCCCACAAGCGGCAAGTACTGATATTGCTAGTATGGCTCATCAACTCGGGACTTGTATGAATATGCTTGAAAAGGAATACTTGAATGTCACCCACACGCTTTTCCCATATCTTGAAGGTAACCGTAAGCTAGAAATGACGGACCACAGCTACGTGATCGATGCGCTGCCCTCGAGATTGATCAACGATCTTCATGAGACTTTGAAGGTGTTGATGAAAGCTGGGTTTGAGGACTGCTACGATGTGTACGCCAAAAGACGGAAGGAATGCTTGGAGGATTGTCTAATAAATAAATTATTGTTCGGAGAAGAGATCAACATCGAGAAGGACAAACGTACAGAGATTGAATTTGAAGAATTCATGATTACAAGATTGGGTAAAGCTTGCAAGGTGGCTCTCAGGATACTATTTCCTGGTGAGCAGCTATTATTGGATTGTGTTTTCTCGGGTTTCTCTGATGCTGCTTATCATTGTTTCATAGAAGTTTGTCAAGGAGCCACCGTTAAGTTGTTGGATTTTGTTGATGCGGTTGCTAGTGGGAGCCCCTCAGCTTGGCGTTTGTTCAAAATCATAGACATGTTTGAGACATTGCGTGATTTGATTCCGGAATTTCAATCATTGTTTCCTGAGTCAATGCTAAATGAAGCAATCAAAATACAGAATAAATTGGGAGAAGTAAGCAGAGATATTTTCTTGGACTTGGGGAATCTGATTTCCCATAGCCCGACTCCGGGCAATCGCTGTTATCTCCCAATTACCCAAAGTTTCATAAAATGCATCATTGATGCTCGGGAATCACGGCAGATTCTAGAGCAAATTTTAGAAGAATACCCCAAGGTTGGTAATGAAGTGGGAAAATCTTCATTTTCTGCACAGATGGAATGGATGATAGAACTATTAGAGAGAAAATTGATAGCAGAGTCCAAAAAATATGAGCACCCTGCTTCGCAATATTCTTTGATGATATTAAATTTGAGGTACGTTGGACAGAAGGCAAAAGAAGAGGGATTGGGAACCATGTTGGGTGATGATTGGTTCCCAAGAAATGAAGCAAAAGTCAGACAATACCGTGAACTCTATCTAAAAAGCCTATCGGAAATGGTACTGGATTTTGTTGACTTAACAGTTTAAGCTTCAAAATGAAAATAGTTGACTGACTATTATGATATTAGAGCTAGCTTCTAAGAAGAGCAATACTCATTCCACTTTTCTAATAAATATTTAACTGATGTATTGGCTTAACTTTTTAATATTTAGGTGACATAGTTGCTCATCACTTATCATCCTATTCCTACCTCATTTCTAAATCTTATATTTGTGATATAATTGATAATTGTGTAATTGAAATGCAGAGCTTTCAATTGGAGAAACGGACAGGGAAAAAGTGTTACATGGTTTCCGCCAGAGATCTCTCGATTTCTTGGGTCGAAGATCCTGATTATTGGAATTGGACAACCCTGCCCGAGTCAAGGTCAGCACTTATTATTCATAGTTTCTTTCTTATCTTCCTTTGCCTCATGTCATTATTCTTGTATATATTCATTTCATTTGTGAACAGGTTCCAACAAGTTGCTGAGCTTCGTCAAGTGTGCTGGTTTGATATCCGTGGGACGATAAGTACCCATGAGTTATCCTCAAATACTCATTATGCAGCTTATCTTGTGTTCAATATGATCGATCCTCATGGGTTTTGGCACTGTCCTGTGGAGTTATCAGTAGGCATAATAGGAGGCCCTAGCTCAACCAAAAATGTTTGTTTGGACCCATACTTAGAAGAGAGCGAATTGCACGATAGATTCAAGGGACTGGAACGTCCAAATGTGAGAAATGATGGATGGTTGGAGATCGAGATGGGGGAGTTCTTCAATTCAGACAGAGGAGATGAAGTGTATATGAGAGCTTGCGAGACACAGAGTAAGAAGTGGAAGCGCGGTTTCCTTCTTGAAGGAATTGAAGTTAGGCCTAAGATGTCTGATGGTACGTGAGCTAATAGCAGCAAGCCAATTACAGAAAATTAAACTATGGTTTTTTGTTATTATTAAATGAAAGCTCAAGCCTGTATGACATTGAATCTATGGTTTTTTTAGTTGTCAACACGTTTTTTTATTTTTTTTTAATGAAATGAATAATTATACTCGAAAGTTATTCATTATTATGATATTATGATTATGGATATATTAATAAAAATGTAATGATATTAACAAAATGAAAAAGATACTTTATTGAGTAGGTACATAATTTAAACTTTTAAAAAAATATATATATATTATGAATGAAATGTCTAATAACTTAATGTGAGTATGCAACCCATTTCGATTGGTCTATATGAAAAATTTGAACAATTTACATGAGATAGTACGTTCAAATCTTAATACCACAATTATATATTTACACCAACTATCTTGTGTGAACGCAAGTTCCTTCATTGTTTTGGTTTTTATGTAAACTGAAATCATTTCACGTAGAAAAACTGATTTTATATCCAAAAAATTCTTTAAAATTATAATTGAGAAAAGTTACTAATGTAAAGCCACGCGACATTTAAGATCAACACGGTCGCTACACACTAGCACAAGACTCTCACACAATTCTAGGTTACTCATCTCAGAATTACTTCAAAATCAAGCACACTTAACTATGGAGTTCTTAAGTTATGGACTATTAAAAAATAGATGCATCTTGTTAGTATAAATAATACATATTAATTCCTTTTAAGCTATCTTTAATTGTACAGTCTCATACTTGCACAGTCTCTGGATCCCACTCATTTCGGGTACTTGATTCGATTCATTTATGTACATATTCCGCTGGAAGCCTATCAGGAGCTACTTCTTGTTTGTGTCTCCTTTGTATACCGATGATCACTTCCCGACCTCATTAGCGCTTGAGATGTTATAACTGAAGTTAGAGTTCATAATAATTAAATGAAAAAAACAAAAAAATAATATTAATAAAAAATACATTTTTAAAAAAATAATAAATTACTAAATTTGAATTCTTTGTATGTGTACAAAGATGTCAGTGGCTTTCTACATGACCACGCTTTTAAATATAGGGAAAAGTCTGTGTCATTTTAAAGGATGTAAAGTTGTGTCATTTTAAGAGAAAGAAATAGATAGATAAAGGAGGATAAAGAGTTGACAAAAAAAATAAAGGTGTGGGTCCCACCTCTTTGTGAGAGTGAAAGAATATAAGATGTGTCATTTAAACTGAAATCATTTCACGTAGAAAAAATGATTTTATATCCAAAAAATTCTTTAAAATTATAATTGAGAAAAGTTACTCATGTTAAGCCACGTGACTTTTAAGATCAATCACGGTCTCTACACACTAACACAAGATTCTCACACAATTCTTGAAAAAAAAATTAGGAGGTTACTCATATCAGAATTGCTCCAAATCAAGCACGCTTAACTATGAAGTTTTTAATTATGAATCTTGTTAGTATAAGTAATACATATTAATTTCTTTTAAGCTACTGTACAATCCCATACTTGCACAGCCTCTGGATCCTTCTCGTTCGGGTGATTGATTCGATTTATTCATGTACATCTTCCGCTGGAAGCCTAACAAGAGCTACTTCTTGTTCGTGCCTTCTTTGTATACCGATGATCATTTCCCAACCTCATCAACCCTTAAGATGTTATAACCGAAGTTAGAGTTCATAATAATCAAATGAAAAAAAATAAAAAATAAGGGTTTATTTTTTCTGTAGTAAATGTAGATAAGTTTGGCAGGCTTTTCATATGCATAAAAAGTTTACCACAAAATATGTGTTCTGGTCGGCCCACTCTACAAGCTCACCAGTTGGGTTCAATCTTTGAAGTCCATACCTAGAACCTTCTAGAGAGCACCTATGATGAGTCATAAAAGCTATCATTGGGGTTTTTCCTTCATCTTACACTGTTGCGCATTGTGCACTGATAGTATGGCAGCATGTCTTGTCTCCTTGACAAGACATGGCTAGGTGATAGCTATGAGGGTTCTCTCTTCCACACTTGAGAGAGACTTTCCCTCTCCAAATAACCCCCTCACATAGAAGGAGCATCATCTTATTCTCTATTCAACTTACATGTTGTTATTATATATCTATGTGGAGTCACCTTAGCCTTTCACACGTACTCCCCCTTTGCAGTATACCTGCTTGCACCATGAAAGCCTCTACAGTGCTTTGGTCACTACCATTAGCCACAAATAGCCTAACCCAAAAGACCCATTGCAACCACTCATAAACAACTCACGAATTAATGAAGATAATATGAACATGCACGTTAATTCATTTATGATAAATCTATGTTTGAATCCCAACAAAAAAAAGAAAGCAAGAAAGACACATGTGTGGTCATCCCAAACTTTGGTATTGTTGATAATAACAGCATCACCAAAGCTCCTAGCAGGGTGTATCCTGATACCAGTAATTGGTATGGTAGCCAAGTGAATCATGAAAACAGCAAACTCGATTGGCAATGGAGCCAAAACTTGCACAACGAAATATATATTAGAAAATGTAGAAGAATAATTTTAGAAGATGAAGAAGATAAACAGACAGACATAAACAAAAGAAATATGTGTACATAAGTTGATTATCAATGAAAAATATGCAGTAACACTTCATATTTATACACGAACTAAGGAGGTTTTTTAAATATATTTTTTAAAGCTAGTGTGGTAATAAATCGGCTCATTTTAGGAACAGAAAAATAAACCAGTTTTACCAAATGAGTTTTCTCTCTATTTATGTTCCTAGGAACATAAATTAAAAAAAAAAAGTCCGGAAAGGTTGTCATGCACCCCCTAAGTCACTATCATTAACTTAATGGCGAGGGATTTGATTAGTCCCTATGAGATTATAGGTTTGAACTTCCATGCCATCATTGCATTTAAAAAAAATAAAATAAATGTAATAATTATTTTAAAATAAAAACAAAAGATATTTTCCCCCTTTTTGTCTCGTAAGAGAGTGAAGTTTGATTTAACGATTAAGCATGAAAATCTGCACATTATTTTGTGGTAAAACACTGTGTGTAAAATAGGAAGGAAATTAAAGAGTAAAAGACAAAATTTGACACGAGCTGTCGAACTCGCGCAAATTAAAAATTATTTTTAATTAGGGTTCAAAAATTTGCAGTAAAGTGGAAACCCTAAGTCGTCTCTCAAGGAAATTGAATTGGTAAAAATCACTTATGAAAACAGAAAATAAAAGGGGGGTTTTGGATTTCGGTTGAATAAAAGACAGAATATAAAAACTGGTATTAAAACTTCGTAATTAAAATTAACCAACCTAGGGTTAGGGTTCCAATTGGTTTTTCACTTAGGTTTGTAATGCGGCTGAAGAAATAAAGGGTAGAAAGGCTCAAAGGGGCTCACCAAGGGATAATAATATAAGGGATGGCTATCTGGCTAAAGTGGGTAAAGAAAGAAAGAATGCCTCAATCATATTCATGCATGCAAGTGAAAAGTGCAGTTTCAAAAAGAACAAGAGCAAGTTCTAGAGGACAACAATCAAGAGTAGAATCACACAAGAAAGAAAGACTGGCCTACATATGAAGACCATGTCTACAGGCTCAAAAACCTCACAAGGGTATACCAAATCATGCAATCAGCAGCACAGTATCAAGTAACAAGTAACAAGTAATGCGATCCAAGAATCAAGAACCAGGCCTAAGCAGGAATTTCTATCAAACCCTGTGATTTAAGTATAATCCATGTACCACTCAATAATAACCAGAAAGAAGAGGAAAATCTACCTACGGAAGTCAAAAACTAAAAGAAAGAAAGAAAAAGAAAAATGCAAATAACAGAAAGAAAAGAAAAAAGAGGGAAGAAGACTCCCTGGACTCCCTAAGGAGGATAAACAACATCAGTGAGTAGAGCCTCTGTCTCCACAGGTTGCTTCTGGGGTCCTTCATGAACAACTTTGAGGTGATGGCCAATCATTGTGCAACTCTTCCCCATCTGCTTATCACGCAACTTTGGGGGCTTTCTTTTATGTATGCATTTCTTCTTCTCTTGATCCTTTCTTCCAACCTTACGCAAACTTTTCTGCATACTAAAAATAGAGGAAGAAATTTTTTGTACCCATTTCATCTTGGGTCCATGAGAGTTAGGATCAAAATCATTACCAGAATGAGGAGTCTTTCCTAACTTCACATTTAGTACAAATTCAGAATCATTAATAGGTAGGTCATAATCCATAGGTAATGCACAATCATTAATCAATTCAGAGTCAACCTTACCAACCACATCATGAATCACATTTATGCATGAAACTGAATGCTCAACTTGAACCTTAGAATGCTTCATGGAATCAAATATGCTAAAATGTAAAATGCTATCACCAAATTCCATGGATAGAGTCCCAGCATGCACATCTAATTTGGTCCTTGCAGTTTTCAAAAAAGGCCTCCCAAGTATGATTGGGGGCGTACTACTAGGAGACTCACCCTCCATATCTAAAATGTAAAAGTCAGCAGGGAATATCAGGTTATTTACTCTGACTAAAACATTTTCAATTAAACAAGAAGGGTGAGCATTGCTCCTATTGGCTAACTGGATAGTAACACCAGTAGCACGCAAAGGATCAAGACCAAGGGACTTGTAAACAGACTCAGGCATGACTTTAATGGAAGCACCTAAGTCTAGCATGCAATCATCAAATATAGAACTTCCTCTAATGCAGTGAATAGTAAATGTTCCTAGATCTATGCATTTCTCAGGTATGGGTTGGATGAGGGCTGATACATTATGGCTCACGTTAACTAGCTCGTCTCCCTTCAGTCGCCTCTTATTGATGCATAATTCTTTTAGGAATTTGGCATATTTTGGAATCTGCTTGATTGCATCTAAGAGAGGAATGTTAACTTCAGCCTTCCTGAATGTGTCTAGTAACTCCTTCTCTTGTGCTATTTCTGCCAATTTCCTGGAATTGATGGCTCTTTGAGGGAAGGGAAGCGGAACAGAGAACTCAGGTTCATTGTCAAGTTTTCGCTTCTCTTGCACTGTCTTATTTTTTTCCAATGCTAGTTCATCCTCAACTGTAGCTTGCTGGGGCTCATGCAGTTGCTTGCCTGACCTTAGAGATATAGCACTGTCATTTGCATTCACTTTTGGTTTTGGAACTGTTTGCGGAGGAAGAAAATTGCTGGAACCTTGAGGTTGAACCTGACTCATTGATGTTGCCAACTGCCCAATCTGTGTTTGCAGGTTCTGAATTGTAGATTCAGTCTGCTGCTGAAATTGCAAGTTATTCGTCGCCATCTGTTTCACCAAATCTTCTAGTGAAGGACCGCAATTGATTTGCTGTTGGGCTAGTGGCTCCTGTTGCAAATGTTGTAGAGGTACAGCCTGCTGGAAATTTTGCCTCTGTTGATAAGGAGGAAGGCTCTGCTGGTTCAGGTTCTGATTCCAATTCAAGTGGGGATTACAGCGAGGATCGTAAGTATTAGAGAAGGGATTGTATTGCTGCTGCTGATACTGCAATTTTCCTGGAAAAACTCCTACTGCAGCTACTGTCTGGTCAACTAGAGGGATGCTATTATGAAAGGAAGGGCAGACATCCGTGGGATGAAGAGGATCATAGTAGATACCACACAAGTTGCTCATCTGTGGAGTGGGAGGCTGCACTATCTGTGTTACTGCCAATTGTCTCACCAACGAGTTTAACTCTTCAAGCTTATTTTCAATTCTTTGATTATTCATGCTTGATGCTACTGTAGAAGCTGCTGAGGATTGGACTATGGATGCTTGCACTAAGGTATGCTCAGAAAAATAGAAACACACAAAAATGGATAATTCAAAAACAAATTTTTTTTTTTAAACAGAAACAGAAAACGAAAATTAAAATAAAAGAGAATTAAAAAAAATTAAGGAGAAATAAAGAACATTAATTTTTTTTTTTAAAATTTTCTTTTAAACTCTGTAACAGAAACGAAAATTAAAAAGAAAACTGAAACAGAAAAGATAATTCAAATGAAAACTGAAACTGAAACGAAAATTAAAAGAAAATTCAAAAAAAAAAAAAAAAAAAAAAATTTTTTTTTTTAGAAACAGAAACGATTTAGACCGATGCAATTTCCCCGGCACCGGCGCCAAATTTTATGAACCCTAAATAAAAATAATTTCATTTAAAGAAAGGGAGTGCTTCACTCATCTAAGCTTAAAAGAGTGAGTGGCTCTTGACTTGTGTCAGCGAAAGCAGTTCTCATCTTATAAAAAGAGGGAACATATTGTCATTTCTCATCCCAAGATAAATATGATCGCTCTCTGTATCTCTTTAATTAGTGGCAATTCTTACTTACTTGAGAGAGAACATGAAACTCGTGGCTGATCAAATCCGGGGATGGCTGAAGCAGCCAGAGGTATGTAGTGGCAATTCTTACTCACTTTATTTTATTAAGTTTTTATTTTATGTATGGGGCAAAGTGGTGAAACCCTAACCCGTTCTGAATGTGGGTTATTTAAGGGAAACATTAGAAAATCCTTCGGCAGTCAGATTTTTGGATTAAACAATTGTTTGAAATCTTTCTCTGAAATTTAGATTCTACGCTCTTTTCTTTTCAACTTCTTCATCTTTTCTTATTTTATTTTGAATGATGTTTAACCTCGCGATGCTAAGCTAAACACCTTTAAAATCTAAGGTTAAATGTTAGTTAATTTATTTCAGATGATAGGTTTTTAACTTTTTAATTCAATTTCGTTTTTCTCCCAATTCAGGTTGAATATCATGCGATTGTGGATATTCAAACTGAATAATGCAATTGCATTTTATAAGGGAAAATTGATCATTAGATTTAATGATCAGATTAATTTACCCGATGAACATAAGTTGAACAGATCAAAACTATTGCGATCGCGTAGTTGAGACACTGTATTCAACCAAACGCTAGGCGATAGTCTAGAGAGGGTTTCTAATTGAATTTGAGGATTCCTAATTCGATTGGGGTTAATCACGAATTGATAATTATATCTTTTTTTCAATGACGAAATAAATTAATGAATCCTGATTCCTTAGTTTGATTGCTTTTTTAAATTCAAATTTTAAATTACAAATCAACAAAATCCACCTTCCTTTTATATCTTATTTTACAAGAGCATTTCTAGTTTTTTAAGCAGGTTCTTTGGGAGACGATCCGAGTTGCCCTATTACTACAAACATGAAGCTCCGTAATTTACGGGAGTTCGACAGCGCACGTCAGTGGCCTTCCTAGGTAGACCCCATTGTCGGCTAAGTCATCTCCACCATCCCTAACAACCACCATTCCATTTTCCCTGACGTTTTCCTTTCTCTTCTATTGTCTGTTTTTAACCTGGCGAGTCACCGATTTTTGTAAAACCGATCGGTTCTCACCAGGTCACACCAGTTTGTTCGCATGTTCGATCCATTACTCTACCCGGACCGATCACATTATCGATTTATCGGTTTTCACTTCTTATAACACAATTACTCAGCTAACATGCACCAACTGAACTATCACCGTTTGGTACAACTATGAATAATATTATTTAATTTAATTTAAAATAATAATATGATATAGGTCGGTCTGCAGGATTATAGGCCCAATATGTAAAAAATAGTCTATGGCTTGCTTTTGTAATACACTTTTTTAAAGTTTGGATCTGTTTTATTTGACTATATATAATAGGCCAAATCTAACCTGATATATAGGTTGGGCCGTAGGCTGATGCAGCACACTTTTACCCCTATCACCCTACCCCATTCCAAAAGTTCTATATGGCTTGCACCACCTTGTCAATATAATGAAATGTTTTATTCTCACATTTAAAAAACTCAATACAGCATCAAGATATATAAGGTAAGAACAATTTTGGATAACTTGGTATAAATAAAATAACCTCTAATTCCTAATAACATTTTATATGAGATATTATACCTAATTTATAAAATAGAGTAACTATTGATTCTATAAAAAAGAAAGTAATAATTCTTTTGTTATGCATGAATTAAAAAGAATAATCAAACATGCATAAATAAACAATGAATAATATTGGCCACTTGTCTAACATTGCTTATCCTGTTTGTCTATATATCTCAAATTTGTAAAAATATTTAAAAAAATATTGGCTAATAAATAATCCGTACACTCTTTTAATTAGCTCAATAAATAATGAAATCTGTATCTAGCTAAAAGAGATTTACTTAGATATGCTACTTTTATAATACTTGGCATCTGCTTGAAGACTTTTCCAACTATCTATTCTCATTTGGCTTAAATTATTATTATTTTTTTTTTGGAACAAGTAGAGGCTAAGCACCAAGGAAAGCAGAAAAAAGAAAAACTACAAACAGAATGAAACAGAGCCGAAACTGCAGAATCTCTAGGGTCAAGGATGTGTACAGCAATGAGATTCATTAATTCCGGATGGGGGCAGTCGGGCAGAGATCAAGTTGAAGACAAATTTTAATGGCTTAGTTTTTATATGAGAGATATTCTTATTATCAAAATTATATATTACCAACTTACTACCTATTTAATCACCAGTTGGATTAACATTTTCTCTTTTTTCAAAAACTTTTTAGCATTCTCTCTTTGATTCAATGGTAATTAGATAGGTAGTAAGTTAGTAATAGAAAACTTTGATGGTAAGAATATCCTCCTCTATTTTTTAAATCTTAGCCAAATCATTGCCAAATCATTGTCTAATAGCCTGTGCTTTTCTTTCGTTTATTAAATCACTAGTAAACAATACCTATTGGCCAAGCTCGGCAAATGAAACATCGCCACTTCCTGGTTTAGAATTAATTTATGAAGTATGCAATCAGAGAGCTCTTTAAATAAATAAAAAATATAATTTTTCTACAGAACCTCAATAAAAACACGTGTCTAAGCTTGCTCAAAACAAATCATACACAATAGATTATTAATCTTGAATTAGAAATATATGTGTAATAAGTAGTTAGAATTGATCTAATCACGAGGGATTTGATTAATTTCTATGAGATTATACGTTTGAATCTGTGTCACCGTTGTACAAATATATATATATATATATATATATATATATATATATATATATATATGTGTAATCATTATTTTAAAAAAAATATTTTTTTCCTTTTTTTTTTTTTTTTACTTTGCCATGAAGTATTCTCATTCAATAATTTTCAATTAACTTATCCATGGAGTACGGTTCTTAAGGCTAGCTTCTTATTGATAAAGGTGGTGTTTTGGATGTCACCAAAGATGAGATGTGACTAATCCCTCAAACAAAACTTTGAATGAAAAAATATACTTCCGGCCCCAAGAGCTACTACTCAAACACAAGAGTGGATTCTTGGGGGCACAACAATGTAGTACTCATTCAAAAAATTTGAAGTATTGTCCCCACACTCCTTGACATTCAAACAGATTCCGACATTTATAATATTTGAAATTTCAAAACATATTATGAAAAAAGTAATAGATATTTTATCAAATTGATATAATAAAAATTAAAGATTATATCGAATAAATCTCAATGGAATATAATTTCTAATTTGAAAATATAATAATAAATATTTATATCTTATGTTTCTTTATAAAATTGATGAGTATTATGAGTGTTCAATTTTATTTTTTATTAAATTATTAAATAACAAATATAATATATATTATATAAATTAAAATTATTATTTAATATTAAAATACGTTAAAATCTAATATTTTTTAAAATCACACTTCACAACGAAATGTGCCCGCGTGTTGTGTGTAAAACGGGAAGGAAAAGAGTTAAAGACCAAACTCACAAATAAACATACTCAAGTCTTCAGATTTTAAGACTTCACTTTTTAGTTCGTTTCCTCGAAATCTCATTTGAAGAAAGGGAGTGCTTCACTCATCCAAGCCAAAAAGTGGAACAATGATCAAAGTGGCAATAATTGGACAATTTTTTTATTCAAATGCTAATTAACAGTACATTTCATCGGCACTCGACTAATTTCTTATTAATGATGGCGAAGGACGAGGATACAAGTCTCTCCTCATTCTCTTGATCCTTATCGGCCTCTTGAATATTCTATTATATATTTCAATTTTTTTTTATTTTCATGTTACTCAAATAGCTCTGATAATATCATGTAAAGAATTACTTTAATCCAAAACTTTAAGGTATTAGGTGTGAATTTAATGATTTATATTATATTCTCTAATATCTAATGATTGCATGATACGTGGCTACATATCAAATTGCTATACGTTTAGTCATTTTTTTCTTTTTTTTTTATTTAAAAGTATACACGTGAATCACCGCTCTTTGCGAATTACATGTCACTATGATAAAAAGTACTCTTTACATTATATTTAGGTATAAAAAAATTTAAAAAAGTGAAACTTTGGTCCATCTTCCCCGTAAAGAGTTGCTCTTGACTTGTGTCTGCGAAAGCAGGTCTCATGTTAAAAGAGGGAACTGATTGTCATTTCTCATCCTAAGATAAAAATGATCACACTCTGTATCCCTGTAGTGGCAATTCTTACTCACTTGAGAGAGAAGATGATGCTCGTGGCTGTTCAAATCCGGGGATGGCTGATGCAGACAGAGGTATGGAGATTTGTGGGACTTGCTTCAACTGTTGTCGGATTGATCTGTTACGCTCTCAGCTCAGCCTTCAACCATCTATTCGGAAAGTGGTACTCATGGAAGATCTCTCTTTATATCCTTGTCAGTCTCTTCATCTGTCTCTTTATTTTGTTTCCTGATATATGGCAACGCTTCTTGAGTCCCCGCTTCAAAACTCATTCACCGTTTTGGGTTGTTTGCATCACCTCTGTGTATTCCTTTTACTTTGACAAAGCAGTATCTGGGAAATCAGACGTATATAACCTGATTTCGTGTGCTGCCTTTTCCATCATGTCGCTCAGTTTGTCAAGACGAACTCATTGTGGATTTGAAAAGGATATTTTAAATTTTTTTTTGGGAGTTCTAATAGTACGACTCATGATGATTAAAATAGCTTTAGGTGTTGTTGGAGTATGTTTCGGCTATTTCCTTCATTGTCTTTGTTTCTCAGGTGCTACTCCAGTAGAGTATGTTGAACTGCAATCCGTAGTCATTGAATGCGATCCATCACAAGCGTCAAGTATGGCTAATCAACTCAGGACTTATATGAAGGAGCTTAAACAGGTATATTTGAACGTCACCTTCTCGCTTTACGAATTTGTACCAGAGGAACTGGGAGTGCCGGAACAAAACTACGTGATGGAAGCGCTGCCCTCGAGTTTGATCAGTGATCTTCAAAAGACTGCGAAGGTGATGATGGCCGCTGGGTTAAAGAAGGAGTGCTACGATGGGTACATCAAAAGACGGAGGAAATGCTTGGTGGATTGTATGATAAATAAATATTTGTTTGGAGGGGTAAACATCGAGAAGGAGAAACCTGCAGAGTTTGGAATCGAAGTTCACATGATTAGAAGATTGGCTGAAGCTTTTAAGGTGTCTCTGGGGATACTATATTACGGGGAGCAGAGACTTTACGATGTTGTCTTCTCGGGATTCTCTGATGCATCTTATCCTTGTTTCCTACAGATTTGCGAAGGTCCCACCGTTCAGCTCTTGGATCTTATTGATGCAGTTGTGAGTGCGAGCCCCTCCCTAGCCTCCAGAGATTGGGGTTTGGTCTTGTCCGACATCCTGTACTTGTTTAAGACATTGCGTGATTTGATTCCGAAATTCCAATCATTGTTTCCTAAGGAATTGGTGAATCGAGCAATCAAAATGCAGAACAGATTGGGAGAAGCAAGCAGAGATATTTTCTTGGACTTGGAGAATCTGATTTTCCATAGCCCGACTCCGGACAATTGCTGCTTTCTTTCAATTACCCGTAGTTTCATAAAATGCATCATTGATGCTTGGGAATCACGGCAGATTCTAGAGCAAATTTTAGAAGAATACCCCAAGGTTGGTAATGGTAATGATAATGAAGTGAGAAGATCTTCATTTTCTGCACAGATGGAATGGATGACAGAACAATTAGAGAGGAAATTGATTGCAGAGTCCAAAAAATATGAGCACCCTGCTTCGCAATATTTTTTCATGATATTCAATTTGAGGTACGCAGGACAGAAGGCAGACGAAGAGAGTTTGGAAGCCATGTTGGGGGATGATTGGTTCCCAAGAAATGAAGCAAACGTCAGACAATACCTTGAACTCTATCTGAAAAGCTTATCGGAAATGGTACTGGATTTTGTTGACTTAACAGTTTAAGCTTCTAAATGAAAATAGTTGACTGACTATTATGATACTCATTCCACTTTTCTATTAGCTTTTTAATTTTTAGGTGACATTATTTGCTTATCACTTATCATCATCCTATTCCTACATCATTTCTACTTGTTATATTTGTGATAATTGATAATTGTGTAATTGAAATGCAGAACTTTCAATTGGACAAACGGACAGGGAAGAAGTGTTACATGGTTTCCGCCAGAGATCTCTCGATTGCTTGGGTCGAAACTCCTCGGTATTGGAATTGGATAACCCTGCCCGAGTCAAGGTAAGCTCTTATTATTCGTAGTTTATTTCTTATCTTTCTTTGCCTCATGTCATTATTCTTGTATAATATTCATTTCATTTGTGAACAGGTTCCAACAAGTTGCTGAGCTTCGTAACGTGTGCTGGTTTGATATTCTTGGGACGATAAGTACCCATGAGTTATCCTCAAATACTCATTATGCAGCTTATCTTGTGTTCAACGTGATCGATCCTCGTGGGTTTCACCACTGTCCCGTGGAGTTATCAGTAGGTATAATAGGAGGCCCTAGCTCAACCAAAAGTGTTTGTTTGGACCCATACTTAGAAGAGAGCGAACTGGACGATCGATTCAAGGGACTGGAACGTCCAAATGTGAGAAACGATGGATGGTTGGAGATCGAGATGGGGGAGTTCTTCAATTCGGACAGAGGAGATGAAGTGCATGTAAGAGCTGGCGAGATAGAGAGTAATGCGTGGAAGAGCGGTTTCCTTCTTGAAGGAATTGAATTTAGGCCTAAGATGTCTGCTGGTACGTGAGCTAATACTAGCAAGCCAATTACACGATCTATGATGTAATGGCTTAGAAATTTAAACTAGAGTTTTGTTTGTTATTATTGGGGAAAAGTTCACCCGTACTTTACTCCAAAATCACTTATACTCCTATGATTTTTTTTATCAGATATGCTCCTATAATTTATAAAATGGTATGTTTTTTTATTATATATGTGGTTTCTTATTTTTTACTAAGCACATGGACATATGTGATAGGAAAAAAGACACAGGGACATAGATGATTTTGAAGCTGGGTATTGATGAAATTTTCCCTTATTATTAAATGAAAGCTCAAGTCTGTATGACATTGAATCTATGGTTTTTTTAGTTGTCAACACGTTTTTTTTTTTTAATGAAATGAATAATTTTACTCGAAAGTTATTCATTATTATGATATATGATTATGGATATATTAATAACAATGTAATGATATTAACAAAATGAAAAAAGATACTTTATTGAGTAGGTACATAATTTAAACTATTTTTTCCCAAAAATGTTAAGATTGAAATATCTAATAACTTAAATTTGAGTATGCAACCCATTTCGATTGGTCTAGATGAAAAAATTGAACAATTTCCATGAGATAGTACGTTCAAATCTTAATACCACAATTATATATTTACACCAACTATCTTGTGTGAACGCAAGGTCCTTCATTGTTTTGGTTTTGATGTAAACTGAAATCATTTCAAAGTAGAAAAACTGATTTTATATTCAAAAAATTCTTTAAAATTATAATTGACAAAAGTTACTAATGTAAAGCCCACGCGACATTTAAGATCAATACGGTTGCTACACACTAACACAAGACTCTCACACAATTCTAAGTTACTCATCTCAAAATTACTCCAAATCAAGCACACTTAACTATGAAATTCTTAAGTTATGGACTATTAAAAAATAGATGCATCTTGTTAGTATAAATAATACATATTAATTCCTTTTAAGCTATCTTTAATTGTACAGTCTCATACTTGCACAGCCTCTGGATCCCACTCATTTCGAGTATTTGATTCGATTCATTCATGTACATATTCCGTTGGAAGCCTCTCAGGAGCTACTTCTTGTTTATGCCTCCTTTGTATACTGATGATCACGTCACGACCTCATTAGCGCCTGAGATGTTATAACTAAAGTTAGAGTTCATAATAATTAAATGAAAAAAATAAAAAAATAATATTAATAAAAAATACATTTTTAAAAAATAATAAATTACTAAATTTGAATTCTTTGTACGTGTACAAAAATGTCAGTGGCTTTCTACATGACGATGCTTTTAAATATAGGGAAAAGTGTGTCATTTTAAAGGATGTAAAGTATTATTTTAAAGGATGTAAAGTTGTGTCATTTTAAAAGAGAGAAAGAGATAGATAAAGGAGGAGAGAGAGTTGGAAAAAAAGTGTGGGTCCCACCTCTTTGTGAGAGTGAAAGGATATAAGTTGTGTCATTTAAACTGAAATCATTTCACGTAGAAAAAATGATTTTATATCCAAAGAATTCTTTAAAATTATAATTGAGAAAAGTTACTCATGTTAAGCCACGTGACTTTTAATATCAATCACGGTCTCTACACACTAACACAAGATTCTCACACAATTCTTGAAAAAAAATTAGGAGGTTACTCATATCAGAATTGCTCCAAATCAAGCACGCTTAACTATGAAGTTTTTAATTATGAATCTTTTTAGTATAAGTAATACATATTAATTCCTTTTAAGCTAATGTACAATCCATACTTGCACAGCCTTTGGATCCTTCTCGTTCGGGTGATTGATTCGATTTACTCATGTACATCTTCCGCTGGAAGCCTAACATGAGCTACTTCTTGTTCGTGCCTCCTTTGTATACCGATGATCATTTCCCAACCTCATCAACCCTTAAGATGCTATAACCGATGTTAGAGTTCATAATAATTAAATGAAAAATAAAATAAAAAATAAGGGTTTATTTTTTCTGTAATCAAGGTAGATAAGTTTGGCAGACTTTTCATATGCATAAAAAGTTTACCACAAAATATGTGTCTGGTCGGCCCACTCTACAAGCCCACTAGTTGGGTTCAATCTTTGAAGTCCATACCTAAAACATTCTAGAGAGCACCTATGATGAGTCATAAAAGCTATCATTGGGGTTTTTCCTTTATCTTACACTGTTGCGCACTGTGCACTGATAGTAGGGCAGCATGTCTTGTCTCCTTGACAAGACATGGCTAGGTGATAGCTATGAGGGTTCTCTCTCCCACACTTGAGAGGGACTTTCCCTCTCCAAATAACCCCCTCACATAGAAGGAACATCATCTTATTCTATATTCAACTTACATGTTGTTATTATATATCTATGTGGAGTCACCTTAGCCTTTCACACGTACTCCCCCTTTGCAGTATACCTGCTTGCACCATGGAAAGCCTCTAGAGTGCTTTGGTCTCTACCATTAGCCACAAATAGCCTAACCCAAAAGACCCATTGCAACCACACATAAATAACTCACGAGTTAATGAAGATAATATGAACATGCACGTTAATTCATTTATGATAAATCTATGTTTGAATCCCAACAAAAGAAAGAATGCAAGAAAGATACATGCATGGTCATCCCAAACTTTGGTATTGTTGATAATAACAAGAACGCCAAAGCTCCTACAGGGTGTATCCTGATACCAGTAATTGGTATGGTAGCCAAGTGAATCATGAAAACAGCAACCCGATTGGCAATGGAGCCAAAACATGCACAACGAATTATAGAAGAATAACTTTAGAAGATGAAGAAGATAAACTGGCATAAACAAAAGAAATATGTGCACATAAGTTAATTATCAAAGAAAAATATGCAATAACACATCTTATTTATACACGAACTAAGGAGATTTTTTAAAGCTAGTGTGATATTAGATCGGTTCATTCCGAGAACAGAAAAAAAAATCAATTTTATCAAATGAGTTTCCTATCTATTTCTATTTCGAGAAACAGAAGTTAAAAAAAAAAATACTTAATTCCAAAAAATTGTTGTGTACACTCTAAGTCACTAGCATTAACCTAGTGGCGAGGGATTTGATTAGCCCATGTGAGATTATAGGTTGGAACTTCCATGCCATCATTACATTTAAAAATAGGGAAAAACATATATTATGTGGTAGGAAAATTCTTATGTTATGTCATAGAGACAATTAATTATAGGTCCACTATTTTTAAAATAAAAGAGTAAAAGAATTGATATGCCCACATTTATGTCTGCGTAGGAAAATTGTTTGTGTCACGTGTAAAAGGAGAAAACATTACCCTTAAAATATATTTAAATATAATAATTATTTTAAAATAAAAACAAAAGATTTTTTCCTCCCCTTTTTGTCTCGTAAGAGAGTGAAGTTTGATTTAACTATTAAGCATGAAAATCTGCATATTATTTTGTGGTAAACAGCGTGTGTGTAAAACGGGAAGGAAAAGAGTCAAAGACGAAACACAAATAAACTTACTGTCTGCGAAATTTTATTCGAAGAAAGGGAGTGCTTCACACATCTAATCCAAAAAGAGTGGTTCTTGACTTGTGTCTGCGAAAGCAGTTCTCATCTTAAAAGAGGGAACTGATTCTCATTTCTCATCCCAAGATAAAATTGATCGCTCTCTGTATCCCTGTAGTAGCAATTCTTACTCACTTGAGAGAGAAGATGAAGCTCGTGGCTGTTCAAATCCGGGGATGGCTGAAGCAGCCAGAGGTATGGAGATTTGTGGGACTTGCTTCAACAGTTGTCGGATTGATCTGTTATGCTCTCAGCTCAGCCTTCAACCATCTATTCGGAAAGTGGTACTCATGGAAGATCTCTCTTTATATCCTTGTCAGTCTCTTCATCTGTCTCTTTATTTTGTTTCCAGATATATGGCAACGCTTCCTGAGTCCCCGCTTCAAAACTCATTCACCACTTTGGGTTGCTTCCGTCACCTCTGTGTATTCCTTTTTCTTTGACAAAGCCGTATCTGGAAAATCAGATGTATATAACCTGATTTCGTGTGCTGCTTTTGCCATAATGTCCCTCAGTTTGTCAAGACGAACTCACTGTGGATTGGAAAAGGATCTTTTATATTTTTTTCTGGGAGTTCTAATAGTACGACTCATGATGATTAAAATAGCTTTGGGTATTCTTGGAGTATGTTTCGGCTATTTCCTTGATTATCTTTGTTACTCAGATGCTACTCCACGAGAGTATGTTGGACTCCAATCCGTAGTCGTCATTAAAGCTGATGATTCCCCACAAGCGGCAAGTACAACTGATATTGCTAGTATGGCTCATCAACTGAGGACTTATATGAAGGAGCTTACACAGGTATATTTGAATGCCACCTACACGCTTTTCCCATATTTTGAAGAGTACGATGAACTGGAAGTGACGGAACGCAACTACGTGATGGAAGCGGTGCCCTCGAGTTTGATCAATGATCTTGAAAAGACTGTGAAGGCGATGATGGCCGCTGGGTTAAAGAAGGAGTGCTACGATGTGTACATCAAAAGTCGGAGGAAATGCTTGGTGGATTGTGTAATAAATTATTTTTTGTTTCGAGCGGTCAACAACGATAAGGATATAGCTGCAGGGTTTGGAATCGATGTTCTCGTGATTAGAAGATTGGCTGAAGCTTTGAAGGTGACTCTGGGGATACTGTTTTACGGGGAGCAGAGACTTTACGATGGTGTCTTCTCACGATTCTCTGATGCATCTTATCCTTGTTTCCTACAGATTTGCGAAGGTCCCACCCTTCAGCTCTTGGATCTTATTGATTCAGTGTTGAGTGCGAGACGCTCCGGTAGACATTGGCGTCCCTTGTTGTACGCCATCCTTTACTTGTTTAATACATTGCGTGATTTGATTCCGGAATTTAAATTATATTTTCCTGAGTCATTGGTAAATAAAGCAATCCAAAAGCAGAACAGATTGGAAGAAGCAAGCAGAGATATTTTCATGAACTTCGGGAATAATCTGATTTCTCTAATTAGCCCAACTCCATTCAATGTCTCAATGACCACACAAGCCATGGACTGCATCGTTCAAGGATCACGGGAGATCCAGAACCAAATTTTTGAACACTACCTCAAGGTTAGTAATAAATTGGAAAAATCTTCATCATTTTATGATTTACAGAAAATCAAATCTTCCTGTGCTATACCAATGGATTGGATGTTACGACAATTACAGACAGAGTCCAAAAACATTGAGGATCCTGCTTGGCAGAATTTTCTCATGTTGTCAAGTTGGTTTCATGTAGAATGCATAGCAATAGAAAAGGGACTCAAAACCTTGTTGGGTGAAGCAGACGCAAAAGTTGTAAAATACCTTGAACTCTATGTAAGAAACTCATGGGAAAAGGGACTGGATTTTTTGAAATTAGAGAGCGACAATTCCATGGACCCCAATATTGCATCAGAGTCCATGAAAAACAAGCTCGGATTGTTTAACAAGCACTTTCGGGACACATGCACTGTTCAGTCTTCATGGTCTGCCTCTTATAGGGAACTCGGGGAACAAATGATAATATCCATTGAAAACATCTTGTTACCGGCATATGGAAAATTCATTGACAGGTTCTACCATATTATCGGTGAGCGTTCTTACGAAGAATATATTAAGTATGGAATACATGACATTCAAGATCGACTCCATGATTTATTTCGTGGAATCAAAGCTTAGTTTTTTTTGCTGAAAAGGTCTTCGTCAGAATAGCTCAAAGAAATTAAAAGGAAATGCGCTACAAAATCTTGATTTCTGTTCTTATGTTATGCAATTGTATCTTTTTTCTCATAATTTCAAATTTATGTTTCCTTTTTTATTTTCATATTTTAAATTGATTTGTTTCAATTATAATGAATATAAAATTTTAGGCATATAGTTAATTATAATTGCTTTTTAACTTTATAGTTCTTAATTCATTTGACGTTATTAGTTTTATTTTAGATGTACACATTGCTTTTTTAATTTTCACTCAATTGTGGTGAAAACCAAAGATCTTCTCGATAATATTTTTCCAAAAAATATAATTTTTTACCTTGGGGTTTAAACAACTTCTTTTAATTACTGTAACTTCAGTTCAGTCAGGGGCAACCCATATTAATATAATTAATTAATTTATTAGAAAAAATAAAATAAAAAAAATAAAATTAATTAATTAATATATCGATATTATATGTGCCTACCATAAGCAAAGGCATATGTATAGAATATGGAAGGCCTGACCGTCATCCATTGAATTTTCGCATTATTAGTTAAAGTTTATTTCTGAATTTGCTTTTTTTGAAATGGAGTTTTCACATTTCGAATTAAATTCTACAAGCCCAAACAAAATTGTAGATGTGAGCCCGGAAAAGGAGCATCGGGGCACAATTAATTCAATCTAAACCAACCATAAAAAATATAAAAGGAAAAAAAAAATTAACTTCTGTTTTCTTTCCATGAAAATCACTTTTTATTAGTTTAAAATAAATCTAGCTTCCTGATAGCTTCGGGTGTCACGATCCAAACCGCGTGTTATCCCAAAATGCCGAGGCCTCCTCTTTCCATAAAAATGGTTAATTCGTTTAAACAAGTATTCCATACGTACATTTATACCAGCCAGAGCAATGATACGATATCTCTCCTCAATGGAAATTAATTCGCAGTTGGCGAATACTTTAAACCCAAGCCTCGCTCCCAACCCGCCGTTAGTCTATAGCCCGCCCGCGACTTTAAACCCAAACCTCGCTTCCTTGTTATACTTTCCAATTTCCACACGATACACCACGTGGCACGACTTCTTTGCATCCTAATAAAATATTTGTAATTATTTTATTATTAATTTAATAACTTTTTATTCAGGTTAACATTTATTTAAAATATAATTTCTTATTTATTCATATACAATTAATATTGTTAGAAAAATACATTACAAAATATAAAACCATTAACCTGTCTTCACTTAATGATTTAAATTTTTGAATTGTAACGATTCATTAAAATCTTTGTGACCAATTAATTACAAGCTCAATTTTCAACGTCCCATTAAATGATCAAAACAACAAATTGGTTAAGATCATGTTTTTTACCCATTCAAACAAAGCAAGGGAAAGAAATCATAAACACCAATTCATATCACCTAATTTTGTTTAGGGTGTGTTTTTTTCGATGTTACTTTAAATAACTTTATCTAATGTTCATTAAAACAACGTCGTTTTGGGACGGAAATCATGGTATTTTTGTAATTTTAATTTATTTCAGGGTTATAATAGTCTTTATCTTTCTAATTTTTTAATTTTTCAACCTCAAAACGACGTCGTTTCGATGAACATTAGATAAAGTTGTCTAAAGTAACATGAGAAACTTTTTTTTCCCTGAGTTATCAGTAGGTATAATAGGAGGCCCTAGCTCAACCAAAAGTGTTTGTTTGGACCCATACTTAGAAGAGAGCGAACTGGACGATAGATTCAAGGGACTGCAACGTCCAAATGTGAGAAACGATGGATGGTTGGAGATCGAGATGGGGGAGTTCTTCAATTCGGACAGAGGAGATGAAGTGCATATAAGAGCTGGCGAGATAGAGAGTAATATGTGGAAGAGCGGTTTCCTTCTTGAAGGAATTGAATTTAGGCCTAAGATGTCTGCTGGTACGTGAGCTAATAGTAGCAAGCCAATTACACGATCTATGATGTAATGGCTTAGAAATTTAAACTAGAGTTTTTTTTGTTATTATTATATGAAAGCTCAAGCCTGTGTGACATTGAATCTATGGTTTTTTTAGTTGTCATTGTCAACACGTTTTTTTTTTAATTAAATGAATAATTTTACTCGGAAGTTATTCATTATTATGATATATGATTATGGATATATTAATAACAATGTAATGATATTAACAAAATGAAAAACTATACTTTATTTGAGTAGGTACATAATTTAAACTATTTTTTTTTTTCAAAAATGTTAAGATTGAAATATCTAATAACTTAATTTGAGTATGCAACCCAATTCGATTGGTCTAGATGAAAAATTTGATCAATTTATATGAGATAGTACTTTCAAATCTTAATACCACAATTATATATTTACACCAACTATCTAGTGTGAACGCAAGGTACTTCATTGTTTTGGTTTTTATAATGACCCCAAATGTTAAATCTTAATTAGAGGTTTAATTTAAGGATTTAAATGGCATAATTAGATTCAGTGACTGATTCCGAGTATTTTGACTGTAATCATGACTATGTTATGAACAGTGCGTTCTGCCGGAGAATTCGCAGTCTTGTGAATTAACCGGTAGAGCTTAAATAAGCAAAATAATTTTAGAGACATAATTTGACAATTCTGACGACAAATATGAGTTCAGAATGAAAAATTGTATAGTCTGCCACTTTTCGTGAAAATCTCGTGAATAATGTTTCTACCGGGTATTTTGTACTGCTGTTAAGCAACCAGTAGAGTCCAGAAACAAATAATTGATGAAACAAGAATAAGAAAGTCCAGTATATGCCAAGCAAGTCAATATAGGCCCAAGAAAATGATAAGTTTATAAGTTTTAAGTTTCATAAATAAACAAAGTACAGTTAGTGGTTCACAGTGCATTTCGTTAAAAACGGTGAAGAAACCATACTATGAATTATGAATATTGTTCCTTAGGAAATAAAAATTAATGTAAATGACTTTATAAAAATAAAAATATGTTCGTAGCTTTGAGTTAGTTCCGAGTCAGTTTAAGTGAAAATACGCGAAAGAAAAATATATGTTAAAAGGTCACATGTGTTATAAAGCTTTGTCATTTAAGTAAATCACTATTCACACAACAAAAACTCCTTTCTCTCTCTTGCAAACCCGAGGAGTTCATCATGGAAGGGGGGGGGGTTAGGGCTTGGTTTTCATTCTTTGATTTCTTCTTGAATATTCCACCAAATCCAAAAGTCTATAACATGAAATTGATCGGAAACCACCCAATGAATCCATTCCACCGATCAATTTGAGTTATAGTTGAGAGTGTGAGGAGTTCTTCCTCCCCCCGTCCCCCAATTTTCGTGACACTATTCATCAAGGAAGAAAAAATGCATTTTTGAAGGAGCGTTGCTTGGTGAATGCCTTCTAGGCTTTGGGTAGTTGATTATAGGTAACAAAACTCTAATCCTATGGTTTTATTATTGTGATTTATGTTTTGAAAGTTATGAGCATGTGTGGGTGGGACATAAAGTAGTATAAAACTTGAAATTGATGATGGTTTATTTTGTATAGGAAGTTATAGTGTAAAAGATAAACATTAACTTGTGTTAAATGAAGAAAAATTCCCTTGGTTTGTATCCCCTAGGTTCGGCCATGATGGGTTGAATAGGGGACATTGGGCAAAATTTTAGATGATGTATTATGAGAGTATGATGTGTTGGAGTGAGTAGGAGTTTGGTGAATTTAGTGAGAATGCCAAAGTGGGAAAATCCATGTGTTTTGGTCCCTACATTTTGGCTATGATGTGTAGTGAAGAACTTGATTTTCCAAAATTTTATTGGAACCTCTTGGATACATATACGTATGTTTAAGTTGATAATTAAGCTATGAAAAAATAATTAAAAAGAAAAGAACCCTTTTGCATATTTCCTTGGAGATTTCGACTTTTAGGGGAGTTAAAGAAATAGATTTTGTTACATTTTATTTAATAAAATGTGTAGTTTTTTTATGCATGAAAGTGATGAGTTAATAAGTTAGATGGCTTGAAAAATGGTGAAAAAGATCTTAATTCCCTAAGGGTGGGAACACGGCCTTTTAAAGAAAATGACATGAACTATGTTGAAAATTCTCAAGTGAACACTTGATTAAATTAAAGAACGCTAACGAGTATAAGGTGGTCTAGACTTGTGTATTGGCATATGATTGGCAAAAATATAAAGAAACGAAAAGAAGCGAGAAAATGTTTGCCTTATGAAAATATAGGCATGATAGCATTTTATTGATTTGTATTTTGGATTCTTTCTCTAGGTGCGCCTAGGGACTGAAAAAGATCGAAATCTCTAGAAAAAAAAAGTAACTTGTGTCACAAGTAAGTAGATCGATAAAGCTTCAAGAGGTAAGCTCTATGTTTAAGGAGTCTTTTCCTGCTTGAGTGCTCCACCATGGTTAGTGAATTATGGTGGGACTGTATGACTGTTGTTTTGATGCTTTGTATAGATACATTCATATAGAGTTATTTGATAACATGATATGACTTGTTCTGATATGATTTCTGTATTGATGTCTGGTACACTGATGTCTTCTTGGGGTTTCCCTGAGATTGACGATGTACACCTCTGATATGTTCTGGTTCCGCTTGGGGTCCTCCCTTGGGAACACGTGCGTGGATTTCCGCTTGGGGTCCTCCCTTGGGAATGACGGCGCACGCCTATGATATGATATGGATATATGTTTTGTTCTGTTCTGATATATGTTATATGAGCATTGTATACTCTGTATCTGACTTTCATACAGGAGCGAGCCAGGGGTATGGAGAATTCTCTATAAACCTGGAGCTTATTGAGATTTGTAATCTCACCCCTCTTTGGGGACATGATTTCAGGTTCCCAGACTGCCGGTGAGCCCTCAGCAGGCAGAGACGCGACACGTGGCTGAGACGTTCGACTGACCGGATTTTGAGTGGCTGTAGGCTACTACCTTTTTTGGAGTGTGTTGATGTAGTTAGATTTCAGTTATTTTGAGGATCATTATGTCTGATCTTTCACTCTGTATATGACATGTATATGTTCTGTACATGTTCTTCAGTTTGATGCATGTACATTTTTGTATTTAGGCATGTTGATATGATTATGTAGTATTCAGTTATGCTTATGTCTTGGATTGCATGTTGTTAGATTAGTGGCACGGAGCCAAGTTTTGCATGCGCCCATGGATGGGTATCTGATTATAATTGTATGACTGGTACTTCTGGATATAAATATTATTGAAATTGTCTATCAGGAACTCTTAGGAGTGGGATTGGAAAATCCCCAGTTGTCCGATTTATAGAAGTTACTCTGTCCGATTTCCGTTTACGCTGAATACGAATGTAAAAAGAAAAAGTTAGCTCGTAATTTCGTAAGATAAGTCTTCCGTTGTTTCTGTTTTTATCCTATGTATGTTAATTGAACCGGCTCGAGACGGGGATGTTACAGTTTTTATGTAAACTGAAATCATTTCACGTAGGAAAAATGATTTTATATCCAAAAAATAATTGAGAAAAGTTACTTATGTAAAGCCATGTGACTTTTAAGATCAACGACGGTTTCTACACAGTAACATAGGATTCTCACACAATTCTTGAAAAAATTTCTAGGAAATTACTTATATCAGAATTGCTTCAAATCAAGCACACTTAACTATAGAGTTTTTAAGTATGAATCTTGTTAGTATAAGTAATACATATTAATTCCTTTTAAGCTAATATACAATCCCATACTTGCACAGCCTCTAGCCTCTGGATTCTTCTGGTTCGGGTGATTGATTCGATTTATTCATGTACCTCTTAATAGGAGCTAATTCTTATTTGTGCCTCCTTTGTATACCGATGATCACTTCCCGACCTCTCAACCCTTAAGATGTTATAAGCTGTGAAACACGGACACGCCTTTTTTGGGAAAAAATGCGTGTCCGACACGTTAAGACACGCATCCGACATGTGGTTGAGTTCTTACAATTAAAGCATGCCTTGAAGCAGTAAATACATCTATCTTTTTATTTTTATTTTTTTAAGGTGTTGAAGCATGCCTTGAAGCAGTACAGTTTGACTTGGCATCAGCTTGAAGACTTTTCCAACTATCTATTCTCAAGATTCCAAAGATACTCAGTAACACTAAGTCATTAGAATTTGTCTAGTAGCTAGTGTTTTTCTTTCGTTTATTAAATCACTGGGAAACAAAACCTATTGGCCAAGCTGCTGGCAAATGAAACATCTCCACTTCCTGGTTTGGAATTGCTGTATGAAGTATGCAATCAGAGGTTTTTAAATAAGAGGAAGGATGTTCTTATTATCACATTTTTCTATTACTAACTTACTACCTATTTAATCATCATTGAATCAAGGAGAGAGAATGTTAAAAAGTTTTTGAAAAAAGAGAAAATGTTGATCCAATGGTGATTAGATAGGTAGTGAGTTGGTACTAGAAAATTTTGATAGTAAGAATATCCCTCCTTTTTAAATAAATAAAAAAATTTAATTGTTCTAGAGAACCACAATAAGAACACAAGTCTAAGCTCAATCAAAATAAATCATATACGTAGTAGATTATTATTTTTGAATTAGAAGTATAAGTATAGTAGTTCACTAATATTAATCTAACGTGAGAGATTTGATTAGTCTCTATCAGGTCATAGATTTGAACTTAGGTGCTACTATTGTATAAATAGTAAAAAAAGTGTATCATTTTAAATGAGGCAGCTTATATCCACATCTTTAAAAAAAATTCGCTCTCTCTTCCATGATTTATCTTTCTGACATCTTTAAAAAAAAAAATGATACACATTTTTCCCTTGTATAAAACAAAAAAATAAGTGTAAAAATTGTTTTAAAAATAAAAACAAATTTTTTATTTTTGTCTCGTAAGAGAGTGAAATTTGACTTAACTATTAGGCATGAAAATCTGCATGTTATTTTGTGGGTTAGCCGTGTGTGGAAAACGGGAAGGAAAAGAGTGCAAGAAGAAACTCACAAATAAACATACTCAAGTCTTTAGATTTTAAGACTTGACTTTTTAGGTCGTTTCCTGGAAATTTCATTTGAAGAAAGGGAGTGCTTCACTCATCTAAGCCAAACAGAGTTGCTCTAGGCTTGTGTCAGCGAAAGCAGTTCTCTTGTTAAAAGAGGGAACTGATTGTCATCTTTCATCCTAAGATTAAAATGATCTCTCTCTGTATCCCTGTAGTAGCAATTCTTACTCACTTGAGAGAGAACATGAAGCTCGTGGCTGTTCAAATCCGGGGATGGCTGAAGCAGACAGAGGTATGGAGATTTGTGGGACTTGCTTCAACTGTTGTCGGATTGATCTGTTATGCTCTCAGCTCAGCCTTCAACCATTTATTCGGAAAGTGGTACTCATGGAAGATCTCTCTTTATATCCTTGTCAGTCTCTTCATCTGTCTCTTCATTTTGTTTCCTGATATATGGCAACGCTTCTTGATCAGTCCCCGCTTCAAAACTCATTCACCATTTTGGGTTGCTTCCATCACCTCTGTGTATTCCTTTTTCTTTGACAAAGCCGTATCTGGAAAACCAGACGTATATAACCTGATTTCTTGTGCTGCCTTTTCCATCATGTCACTCAGTTTGTTAAGACGAACTCATTGTGGATTGGAAAAGGATCTTTTATATTTTTTCCTGGGTGTTCTAATAGTACGACTCATGATGATTAAAACAGCTTTAGGTATTCTTGGAGTATGTTTTGGCTATTTCCTTCATTATCTTTGTTCCTCAGATGCTCCTCCACCACAATATGTTGGACTCCAATCCGTAGTCATTGAAGCTGATGATTCCCCACAGCCACAAGCGACGGCAAGTACTGATATTGCTGGTATGGCTAATCAACTCAGGACTTGTATGAAGAAGCTTAAACAGAAATATCTGAATGTCACCTACACGCTTTTCCCACATCTCGAAGCTAACTATGAACTGTCAGTGACGGACCACAACTACGTGATCGATGCGCTTCCCTCGAGATTGATCAATGATCTTCATGAGACTGTGAAGGTGATGATGGAAGCTGGGTTTGAGAAGGAGTGCTATGACGTGTACACCAAAAGACGGAAGGAATGCTTGGAGGAATGTCTAATAAATAAATTGTTATTCGTAGAAGAGATCAACATCGAGAAGGAGAAACGTACAGAGATTGAATTCGAAGATTTCATGATTAGAAAATTGGGTAAAGCTTGCAAGGTGGCTCTTAGGATACTATTCCCTGGTGAGCAGCGACTATGTGATCGTGTCTTCTTAGGTTTCTCTGATTCTTCTTATCTTTGTTTCATAGAAGTTTGTCAAGGAGCCACCGTTAAGTTGTTGGATTTTGTTGATGCGGTTGCTAGTGGGAGCCCCTCAGCTTGGCGTTTGTTCAAAATCATAGACATGTTTGAGACATTGCGTGATTTGATTCCGGAATTTCAATCATTGTTTCCTGAGTCAGTGCTAAATGAAGCAATCAAAATACAGAACAGATTGGGAGAAGCAAGCAGAGATATTTTCATGGACTTGGGGAATTTGATTTCCCGTAGCCCCACTCTAGGCAAATGCTGGCTTCTTCCAATGACCCAAAGTGTCATAAACTGTATCATTGCTGCTCGGGAATCACGGCAGATTCTGGAGCAAATTTTAGAAGAATACCCCAAGGTTGGTAATGAAGTGGGAAAATCTTCATTTTCTGCACAGATGGAATGGATGATAGAACTATTAGAGAGAAAATTGATAGCAGAGTCTAAAAACTATGAGGACCCTGCTTCGCAATATTTTTTCATGATGTTAAATTGGAGTTACTTAGAACAGAAGGCAAAAGAAGAGGGATTGGGAACCATGTTCGGTGATGATTGGTTCCCAAGAAATGAAGCAAAAGTCAGACAATACCTTGAATTCTATCTAAAAAACTCATGGGAAATGGTACTGGATTTTTTAAAATTAGAGAGCTATGAGTCAGTGGCCCCCAATGTTGTTACATTAGAGTTCATGAAAGAAAAGCTCAATTTGTTCAACAAGCATTTCCACGAGACATGCAACGTGCAATCTGCATGGTTTGTCTTTGATGAGCGACTGAAGGAACAAATAGGAAAATCCATTGAAAACATCTTGTTACCAGCATATGGAAAATTCATTGGGAGGTTCGAGGATGTTCTCGGTAAGCATTCTGATGAATATATTATGTATGGAATAGGTGACATTCAAGATCGACTCCACCATTTATTTCTTGGAAGCAATGGGGTGAATCAATAGCTCAAATAAATTGAAGGGAAATGCTACAAAATCTTGATTTGTGTTCTTGTGTTATATACCATTGTATCTTTTTCTCATAATTACAAATACATGTTTCTTCTTTTTAATGTTTTAGATTGATTTGGTTCACTTAAGATAAAATTTTGGGTATACTTTATAATTTTAAATTCATTTCGCATTATTAGTTTTTTTTTTTATATACTTTTGCAATCTTATTCCGATTGTGATTAAGTTCAAAGCTCTTTCCAAGAATATTTTTTCAATGATCGGACTTTTGACATTAGGTTCAAACAATTTCTTTTAATCACTACCACCGACATCCATTGAATTTTCACATTATTAGTTAATTAAGTTTACTTCTGAATTTGCTTTTTCGAAATGGAATTTTCACATTTCAAATTAAACTCTAGAAGCCCTAGCAAAATTGTAGATGTAGATGGGAGAGCATTGGGGCAGAATTAATTCAAAAATATTGCATCCACTATACCAACCATAAGAAAATGGAGAAAAATAAATAAATCTGTTTTCTTTCAATGAAAATGATTGATTCGTTGATTAGTTTAAAACTAGCTTCCTGGTAGCTTCATATGTCGAAATACAAAACGCTGAGGTTTTTCTTTCCATGAAAATGATTGATTCGTTGAAACAATTATTCCATATATGCATTTAATTTGTACCGGCCAGAACAGTGATATGAATATGACACATCTCCATAAAATTACTTCGCAGTTGACGAAGACTATTTCAAACCCAAGCCTCGCTTCCTTGTTATACCTTCCAAACGATTCATTAATTGGCACGGGAAAAAGCACCATTTTAAGGATTTTCAACAAAAGAATTATCCGGTTAAAGCAGATTGAATAAGTTTTTCCAAAGTAATGCAGTCAAACATGTCACCTATGCTGACGTGACTAGTCCCGTCACTGATACTGACGGGACTCGTGCCACGTCAGCGCCACGTAGGCAGTTCAATTACCGTAAAACTTCGGAAGACCATAACTTATGACTCGGGTATTCAAATCAGATGATTTTTTTTTTATTTCACATAACTTTTCGAGATCTACGCAATGACACCTCATTTGACATATTTTATCTCCCACAAACATAGTTTGAATTTATAAAATTGTACCACAATGTGATACAATTTTACAAATTCAAATTATGTTTGTGGGAGATAAAATATGTCAAATGAGATATCATTGGGTAGATATCGAGAAGTTATGTGAAATCAAAAAAAAAATCATCTGATTTGGATACCCGAGTCACAAGTTATGGCTTTCCGAAGTTTTACGGTAATTAAACTGCCTACGTGGCGCTGACGTGGCACGAGTCCCGTCAGTATCAGTGACGGGACTAGTCCCGTCAGCATATGTGACATGTTTGACTGCATTACTTTGGAAAAACTTATCAAATGTGCTTTAACCGGGTAATTCTTTTGTTGAAAATCCTTAAAATGGTGCTTGAGCCAATTGGCACGACTTCTTTGCATCCTATTAAATATGTGTAATTATTTTTTTAGTAATCGATATTTGTAATTATTTTATTATTAATTGAATAATTTTTTATCAAGGTAAAAATTTATTTAAAATATACATTTTTATTAATTCATATACAATTAGTATTTTAAAAAAAAATATATATGTTATAAATATAAAATTATTAATGTACCTTTGTCTAATTTATTTATTTTTTTGGTAAACCCGTAGTCGAATAACTTAAATTTCTAGATTCAAATAATTCTTTATATAATATCAAATTTTGGACCAAATGCTCAAAGTTAAATTCTCACCACCCTATTGAATGAGGTTCAAAACAACAAATTGGTGAACATAATATTTTTTACCCATTCAAAACAAAGTAAGGACAAAAAATCTTAAACAACAATTCATAGCACTTAATTATTTTTTTCAATCTATCTTAACAATCAAAAACTTAAATTTTTAAACTTATATAAGAAAACTCCCAATTTATCAAAACTAACTTCGATCTTCATTCAAGTAGACAGAACATATTAAATTTTATTGGTGATGTTGATATTATATAGAATCACATGTACAAATGAACCTAATATATATACTTTGTTAATACATTTTTTTTTATTTGACCTCGTCAACACATTTATTTTTACGAAATGAACTATTTTACATGCAAGCTGCTCATTATACAAACTTAAACAAAAGTCAAGAGTGAAACATCAAACGACTAACAACTTAAACAACCTCGAGCGCATTGCCAAGAATGAAAGAACTAAATTCTATACAAACTATCCCGCGTGAACTGACTTTGTTTGTTTGTTTTTTTTTTTTTTGAAAGAATATTCTCTAAAATAATAATTGAGAACAATTTACTCATGTGATAGACTAGAAATGTATCACTTAATTGATGTAAGCCATGACATCATTTAAAGCCATTTTGTGGCTAAGATTCAATTTAAATCTTGTGGCTAGAAATGAAAGGAAAACATGTGGCTAGAAATGAAAGAAAAACATGTGGCCATGGTTCATCACTTGCAACTAGGGGGTGGTAAACGAGCCAGGGGCCTTTGGCTCGGCTCGTAAAGGCCTGAGCTCGTTTAATAAAAGCTCGTGTTGGAACCAGGCTTGGACTTGTACAAAAGCTCGTTTAATAAAAAGGTCTCAGGCTCTAATTTATAAGCTCGGCCTTAGAGCCTCCCAGGCTAGCTTAGTCTATAAATATTTATTTATATTTTTTATACTACTTGTAATAACTCTCTCTCTTATCAATTTATTTCACCCCATTTTATTTGTTTAACAGACTTTTGAATGATTTTGTTCTATATTATGCTATTTGGATATATTATGTATATTTATGGAATTACTAGTTTTGTTCTATATTATCCTTCATCCTCCTTCACACAAACAAACCCACAAAAACTCATTCGTTCCACTGTGCACCGCTTGTTTGTGTCAATTTATTTATTTTTTAATTTTTGTTGGCACCTTTTTTTATAATGGGCTAAGATAATATAACTTGTTATCTACCTTCTCTCACTTTAATTTTTATTTATTTATTGTAGACTTTGTAAATTATTGCTGCAAATTGGAATCTAAGGTTTCTATCTGGAAATTGATTTTTTGTGGAATTTTTTTCTCTTATTTTTATTCTTTAACATGCTAACAGGCTAAGACAGGCTTTTATTTTTTGTAAATAAACCAGGCCACAAGCCAATATTATATTCGTGACAGGTAACAGACTAAGGCCAGTCGGACATGTTTAAATACAGGCTTGGCCCGTTAAGATCAAAGCTCGGCTCGGCTCGGCCCGTTAACACCCCTACTTGCAACTATAAATAGGCCTCTTCCATTTCATTCTAAGCATCACACACTTGAGAGAAAACAAGTGTTCTTCAATTTGTTTGAGTGAGCAAGTGAGTAATCTCCTAGTATAAGAGAGAGTGATATAGGTCTCTCCTTGTATTTAGAGAGAGGTTGTAATTTCTTTCACATAGTGAAAATCTTCTTTGATCTTGCCCGTGGTTTTTTCCCAAATTGGGTTTTCCACGTAAATCTTGTGTGTCACTTCCATTGGCGTATTTATTGTTATCCTGACCGGTGGAATCAAGATAAAGTTAATTACACTCTTGGTGTCTAGGAAAGTGAGTGGTTATTTAATTAGTCACCGTTGCATAGCACAGAGAGACTCACACTGTTTACACTTACCCGGCCAATTGTGTGGTTAGCAGTGTCTTGAGACTCTGGTTCGTCTCAACTCTATTTTAGCTGCATGATACTCTGTTTACTAACCTTAATTTGGTCCAGGCTAAGCTTCCAAGCAATTTCATAGAAAATAATTCTATGCTAGCTATCTCGGTAGAAGCTTTAGTTTGACTTCCTTTATATATATATCCTAATACTATGGTCTTTCTCCAAATGAGTGGTGTAGCTAGCGAGAGCTTAGGGTTGAAACTCATACAATATAAGTAGTTGTAGTTACAATTTTCAACCCAAGAAACACGATGGACTTCCAATCCTTGCCCGAAGAATGCATTGCTCACATACTATCTTACATCGATATTCCTGCGGATCTATGTAGAATCTCCCTCGTTTGCTGGGCCTTTTATTCTGCAGCTGAATATGATGCTATCTGGGATCGTTTTATCCCTTCCGATTTGGTCTCTATCATTTCTCGATCCCATTCCAAATCTTCATCCTCTTTGCCAGCCACCTCTTCCTCTAAGAAGGCTCTCTATCTTACTCTCTCCGACCATCTCATCATCATTGACCACGGTACAAAGGTAATCTTCTTGCTCCTGCTTGCTTATTATAATCCTATTCCCAATGGCGTAGCCACGTCTAAACCAGCAGGTGCCTTGTCAGCTCTTGGCTTTTTTTTGTTTCACTTGTTATATATATATATATATATATATATATATATATATATATATATATATATATATATAATTATATATATATAATTATAAGGTAAAAATTATAATTTGACATCACCTAAATAGGAAATCAAATCCTCCATACAAAATAACAACAAACCAACTAAATGCAAGCAAATAATTAGGAACATGTATAGTATGGTTATTTTTGTGTTTTACCTTTTTTCATTTTTTATCGTGTATATTTGTTATATTATTTATTCTTACTCCTAATATTTTAAGAAAGAAAGATTCTAAACTTAATCACAAAAATGATTAGTTGACTTATTTCAAAATTTGGACCCAACTAAACCAAATAAACCCATTTAAAAGTAAGAAGAAGGGTTTGTCCTTTTAAAGGACACAAGGTCGTATCATTTTAGTTTTTGACACTATATCTTACGAGTAAAACATAGTTATAATATGAATTTTTTTTATTTCCTTAGTCACTTCAGCTGACATGGAGAGAGAGAAAAAATAACTGTTCATGTTATAATTATGTCTTACCGAAGACATAGTGTTAAAAACTAAAAGGACACAATTTATGTCGTTTAAAAGGACAAACACTTAACCCTTGAAAGTAACAATCATGAAACCAAATGAATAACAGGACTATAATTATGGAATATAAAGATCCATTGAACTATTGTGTTTTGAGTTATTCACACACAAAGAATAGTCAAAAACTTAATTCCCAAATGTGAGAACTTTCCCTCGTGCTTATGGCCGTTGCAAACAAGGGCGATGTTCTCTAACATGAGATATTGAAAATTTAAGAAATAGATAATGAAAGAGGAGACCAAGGACAATTCTTATTATACATATAATTATTATATTTGTGGGTTTTCATATACTTATGATAATGTTTGGTTTATTAATTATTATGTTGTGGGAGGAAAGTGAAATTCTTATGTTTGGAATGTTTACCGAAAAATTTAGCATATTTATATATGTTTGCTTTAATATATACTTAACGATAATTGTTCATTTGAATTTTCAATATTATGTGACATTATTTAGTACATAATTTAGATAACTATGTTAGAATTCATAGTAAAAAATTTTCTCATATAATTTTGTAATTACGATAAATATTTTGATAATTTAATATGTCAAATTTTTTGGCACCACTTAAATTTTTGGCCGAATCTCCCTATCTCAACTCTTCTTCTTATGTTTGTGATAATTGATAACTGTGTTACCGGTTCGAGTATGAAAATAGCCTCTTGCAAAAGGTATAAGAATAAGACCGTATTCTCGGATGCGAGTGATTTTTGTGTATTAGGGTTTGTCCTTTAATTATTATGTTAATGAAATATGCAGAGCTTTCAATTAGACAAACGGACAGGGAAGAAGTGTTACATGGTTTCCGCCAGAGATCTCTGGATTTGTTGGGTCGAAACTCCTCAGTATTGGAATTGGACAACCATACCAGAGTCAAGGTCAGCTCTTATTGTTTATAGTTTCTGTTTCATTGTTAGGTATGACTGATACTTTCAGTTCATATGATTACTCTTGTTGGCGGAAGATAGAGAAAACCAACTAAACCTATTTATATTCGTCTTATAAACTATGTTTTTTGTAACTAGTACTCGGAGGAGAATATAAATGGACATAGCTCAAATTAGATGAATCAGGATAATACGTGTCTTCATTGTCTTTTCCCTTCTATCTTTTCTATTTTCAATTTATATGAGTGATTTTTCGGTATCAACACTTGTACTCGTGTCATTCTTGTATATATTCATTTCATTTGAGAACAGGTTCCAACAAGTTGCTGTGCTTCGTGCTGTGTGTTGGCTTGATATTCGTGGGGCGATAAGTACCCATGAGTTATCCTCAAATACTCATTATGCTGCTTATCTTGTGTTCAACATGATCAATCCTGATGGGTTTCATCACTATCCTGTGGAGTTATCAGTAGGTATAATAGGAGGCCATAGCTCAACCAAAAATGTTTGTTTGGACCCATACTTAGAAGAGAGCGAACTGGACGATAGATTCCAGGGACTGCAACGTCCAAATGTGAGAAATGATGGATTGTTGGAGATCGAGATGGGGGAGTTCTTCAATTCAGGCACGGGAGATCAAGTGCAAATAAAAGTTAGCGAGATACAGAGTAATATGTGGAAGCACGGTTTCCTTCTTGAAGGAATTGAAGCTAGGCCTAAGATGCCTAATCCCACCGTTTTATGAGGGTAAAACAACACAAATTGTATCATTTGAAAACAACAACACTTCTCTCTTTTTGTTATTATTATATTATTTTTGTATTTTAAAAGCTTTAAAGCTCAAGCCTGTGTGACATATAGAATCTATGGTTTTTTTAGTTGTCAACACTTTTTTTTTTTTAATGAAATGAATAATTTTACTCGAAAGTTATTCATTATTATGATATATGATTATGGATATATTAATAATAATGTAATGATATTAACAAAATGAAAAAAGATACTAGGTATATAATTTAAACTAATTTTTTCTTCCAAAAATGTTAAGAGTGAAATATCTAATAACTTAATTTGAGGATGCAATCCATTTCGATTGGTCTAATTATAAAGAATTTGAACAATTTATGTGAGATATAAAGTTCAAACCTTAATACCACCATTATATAGGGTGTAAATGGGCTGAGTTAGGATAGACTTTAGTTTAAATAGGTCATGTTTGTGTAAAAAATATTGAGAATGGTCTGACCTATTAGCTTGTGTAGGCCTCAAATTATAAGTCTGACCTGACCTATATTTAAAAAATGAAAGCCTTGGTCTGGGCCTGTTAGCCTGTTTAAGCCTATTAAATATTCAACAACTAAAAGAATAACTAAAATAATATTATTTTATTATTAAAAATTATTAAGATAATAATTTTATTTATTTTATTTAAAATAAATAATATGATATAGGCCGGCCCAAATACAAAAAAACATATGGCCTATTTTTTAAATAAGATTTTTTTTAAAATATCGCTTATTCTATTTTATTATTTATAATATAAATCTCCTAATATAGATTAAACCTTAATACCCGACCTAACCCATTTATATATATATATGCACCAACTATCTTGAGTGAACGCAAGGTCCTTCATTGCTTTGGTTGTTATGGAAACTGACATCATTTTATTTCATGTAGAAAAACTGATTTTATATGGAAAAATTCTTTGAAGTTATAATCGAGAAAAGTTACTCAAGTTAGAGTTAATAATAATTAAATGAAAAAAATAATTGCACGTGCAGATAAATAAAGGGTTTATCATCTATAATTTAACATGACCAGAAAAATTTTCTTACACTCACAACATTTTGTGGGGCCCATAGCAAAATAAAAAATAAAAAATTCTGGCATGCAAAATGAATCTCTATAACGTAACAGAAACATTTTTCCTACAACATAACTCTTATAAAACCCATAAATAAATAAAGTAAGGGAAATACTTTTCCAAAAAAATAAATAAGGGAAATACTATTCTCATTCTACACGAGATAGTTATCCTATACTCTCACATCAAAAATTGTCTCTCTTTTTTTTAAATCTCTCTATAACATGTCAGAACTACTCTCATGTTATATGATAATAATATTTCCCTTTAATTATATATTATTCATAGCTCGTATCCTAATGTAACGGGTTCGTTTTACCCACTAAGACTCTTAGGCTTTGTTTGGGAGTTGATTTTAGGAGGGAAAGGAAAGGAAATGGAGGGTTTTAGTAAGTCCTCCCCTTTGTTTGTGAGTTTAAAAAAAGGAGGGGAAGAAATTGGGAAATTTTATTAAACCCTTCAAAACTCTCATTCTTCCTAAAATTAAAGTCCCTCCAATTTGAGGGGTTTGAAGGGGAAAATATTAAAAATTACTTATCTACACTTATCATTAAAATGTAAAAATCACATAAGTGAATCATTTTTAAATCTGACATTATTAGAAAAGTCTCAAATACCGAAAAAAATTTATCGACGAAAAATATTTCGTCAAAAATAGCGATGAAATTTTTGATGAAAATCATATACGTCAAAAATAAAGACGAAACAAGAATTGACCAAAATAATTAATATAATTTTTTTTCGGAAATAAATTCAGTCTAAATTCTTGATAGAATCTAAATTCCATTCAAACTTTCAACGAAAATATTTCCAAACTTTTCAAGGAACAAATTTCTATCAAAAATTTTTGTCAGAAAACAATTACATAAAACAATTTTCCTGGAAAAGATTTCTATCAATTTTTTTTACGGAAAACATTTTCACCAAAATTTTCAACCGAACACATTTCAGCGAAAATTTTTGACGAAAAATATTCCCGTAAAAATTTGTGATGAAAAATATTTGTGTAAAAAATTTTGACAGAAAATTTGTTGTGTCAAAATTCTTTACGGAATCTAAATTTCGTTTAAATATCTCCCTTAAAATATTTGACAAAAAACATATTCGTCGAAATTTTGGACGAAGAATATTTCCTACAAAATTTTCAACAAAAAATATTTCTTTAAAAATTTTGACGGAAAATAAAATTCATCAAAATTCTTTACAGAATTTAAATTCTATCAAAAGTTTTCGACAAAAATATTTTCATCATACATTTTGACGAAAAAAGTTTCTGTTGAAATTTTCGACGAAACATATTTTCATCGAAAATTTTTGACAGAAAATATTTCCAGTAAAATCTTTAACAAAAAACATTTTTATCATAATTTTCAATGGAGCAAATTTCTGTCAAAAAATTTCGATAAAAAATATTTCCGTAAATTTTTCTGACAAAAAACATTTTTGTAAGAAATTCCGAAAGAAGTTTTATTGGATGAAATTTCATCAGACAAAATTATTTATTTACTTGAGTTGCTTAACTTTTTTTGCTAGTTTATTATTTGAAAGTTTGAGACAATTGACTAATATAATAGGCATAATAAAAGATAATACTTATTTATTCTTTAATTGTAGAGTAGTTTAGTTATAAATAACCAATTATTTTTATGGTTTGGTAAATAACCAGTTTATAAAATAAAATGTAGTTTCATATTAAACCGGTTTTTAAAATGTGGAACAGTTTGGTTATGGATCGGTTTGGTTCTTTTGATCATTTTAAACACCCTTACTAGATAGAGAGAGATAATTTTCTTAAAATATGTACTTTTAAGCTAAATTTTTTATTTAATTATCAAACAACTTTTAGTTTTTTTAATAAGCTCTTATTTTTAGCTTTATTTATAAGTAGCTTATAGCTTAAAAAAGAGAGGATCCAAACAAGCTTTTAGAAGTCTTACTCTTCATTTTAACCGTTGATTTTTGTATATTTAATGGTTATAGTTTATTAAGTTATACCAATTAATTAATTATTAATTTCAAATAAATGATAACCATTAGATGAATTAAAATCAATAATTGAGATGAAGATTGGAGTGTAAATGGGCCAGTAGGCCTAACTCTAAAAGGGTATATGGCTCGGCTTACGTAAGTTAAACTGAGCCTATTATTATTTACCAAAAAAAAAAAAAAAAACTGAGCCTATTATATATAATCAAATAAAACAAGTTTGTGTTACTACCATGTTACTACCAGTCAATCCTCACTGTTAGATCGCTTATGTTGATCCAACGGTTATATTTATTTTCATCTTTGTATGGTCATATCCCCAAATTTAATATTTTATATTTATTTTCACTTTTGTATGGTCATGATTTCCCATATTTAATGCTTTTACTTTAAATTTGATCATGACCATACAAAGATGAAAATAATATAACCGTTAGATCAACATAAACGATCTTATTTTTATTATAACACAAACTTGGTTGTTACAATATCCTTCCCCTATATATAATCAATTAAAACAAATTTAGACCTAAAAAAAACCTATTTATAAAAAAAGCCATATGTTTTCTTTTACATGTTAAGTCTATTAACTTACAGGTTTATATTATATTATTTATTTTAAATAAAATAAATAAATTTATTTTAACGATTTTCAATAATAAAGTAATATTATTTTAATTATTAAATACGTATGTTAACAGATATAGGCCAAAATCTTTATTTTTTTTAAAAAGAGACCAGATTAGTTTTATATTTTGGGATTATACAAGACTAACAAACCAAATTAGAACTAAAGTATTTTACACAAAACTTAGTTCAATCCGATCTATTTACACTTTTACTTTTTATTTTTTATAACACCAACCTATTTACACTTTACTATATATTATACTTTCATTGCTCCATAAAATCAAAATGAGTACTTTTAAATATTATATTCCAGTAAAAAGTCCCGCCTTGTATATATAGCTCACATGATTTTCAAAAATTCTAATAATGAATAATGGTTGGCTAAATCTAATTGCCCAATTAATGAGGTTTAATCTCAAACCAAGCATAAATGTTGTCAGAATTAGATTACCACTCCAAACCTCTAATATAGACCCATGAGAAAAAACAGCAGAACGGCTAAAAGTTAAACTAAAAACTAGGAATCAGTCTCATGAAATAAAAAAATAATAAAAAAATAAAATCACGATATAAGCCACATATTCTATCATAATAGCGAGGAAATGCCTACAAGTTTTGATTATTCCTTTATCACCCACATATACAATCATAATAACGACGAATACCCCAAACCTTTCTTTCTTCTTTATCCTCTTCTCTTCTCTTCATCTCATTCATTTTGGTAGTTAAACCCTATAACAACTCACTCTACACTCTACTCTCTGAACTCAGCAGCCACCGCACGACGTCGTTTAGGAGGGAACCATGAACCCCTCCACTCTTACCCCTTCCCCTTCTTCTTCCCACATACACCGTTCCCTTCTATTACCCTCTCCCTTCCTCCGAACCCAACGGCGTCGTTTCAGGGTCTCCCTCCCTCGCTGTTCCTCCGACGCTCACCACCCTCCCTCCTCTTCGCCGCCGCTGCCGCTTAAGGACCTCAAGGGAATTCAGCTCATCGTCGACAAGTTGTCGCCGCCGGCCAGGCTCGCAACCTCCGCCATCATCGTTGCCGGCGCCGTGGCCGCCGGGTACGGCCTTGGGTCCCGTTTTGGCGGCAGCCGAACCTCAGCGCTGGGCGGCGCCGTGGCTCTCGGCGTGGCCAGCGGAGCTGCCGCTTACGCTTTGAATGCGTCTGCACCGCAAGTTGCAGCCGTGAATTTGCATAACTACGTGGCTGGGTTCGACGACAAAACCAAGTTGAAAAAGGAAGACATTGAGGCCATTGCCAGCAAGTTAGTCTCAATTGTTCCTTTTTTTTTCTCCGTTAATTTTGTTATAACTTTTACAATGGTTGATTTTGAAATGGTTAATTTTTCAGGTATGGTGTGAACAAGCAGGATGAGGCGTTCAAAGCTGAGATTGGTGATATATATTCCGAGTGAGCAATAAATTAGTTTTTTTTTTTTTTAATTTTGTGTTAGCTTGTGTGATAATGAGTTATGATTTGGCTATTTAACTTCTGCATTGAATGATTAGTTTGCGTTTAACTTGTTGTTTAGGTTTGTATCTTCTGTGCTTCCTCCTGGTGGTGAGGAACTTAAAGGTGACGAGGTTGATAGAATTGTGAACTTCAAAAATTCTTTAGGAATTGATGATCCAGATGCTGCTGCTATGCACATGGAGGTATTCTTTTGTTAATTGTGCATGTACCTTTAGAGATCGAGTGTATTTATTGTTAGGAGTGAAAGCAGTTCCATATCTTATTCGTTTGGTGCTTGTTGACCCCCAGATTGGTAGGAAAATTTTCAGGCAAAGGCTGGAAGTTGGAGATCGTGATGCTGATATCGAGCAACGCCGGGTAAGTCTGTTGTAAGATTGTTTTAACCAATAGATGGCAATACCTTCTGGGCTTTAAATAAACATGAAATACTTCGAGCTTGACCATTGTTAGAGTCTCCAGTGCAGGCATTTCAAAAGTTGATATATGTGTCAAATCTTGTATTTGGAGAGGCATCATCTTTCCTTCTACCTTGGAAGCGTGTCTTCAAGATCACTGATTCCCAGGTATTTATTATTTATTTGTCAATTGGTATGCCTGGCTTGAGTAATGTGAATTGTATTTGTAATATGCAATTAGGCTAGTAGTCTAGGAGCTAACTGTGATAGGTATTTTCATGAAAAGGATGAACTAATTTGCTGCGTGAATTGCACTTTGCTATGTTTGTTAATAGTGACATATTGACAGGATTTGGTCTCATTTCTTGATAATTTAATAGGTCCTCAATGCCATTTCTTCAAATCTTAGTTTTTTGTTATTTTTCATTTAACTAGTTTGCAATAATCTATTTTACCAGATTGAAGTAGCTGTACGTGACAATGCCCAGCGATTGTATGCTTCCAAGCTGAAATCAGTTGGCAGAGGTAATTGTGTAATCAGTAATGCATCTTGGCCTTTAATTGGTCTTAATGTAACAAAAGTGGTCAACTAGCTCATGCTTAGTCATCATGTCTACTTGTCATAATTTTTATACGGAAGATAGTTTGGCACACTTTTCACCGTCCAATGTATATTAGTGGAGAAATGATTGTAAGTTATACTGTAATACTATGAAACACCGATACTACGAATTTTTTTTCCAACGTATCGGATACGCGTATCGGAAACCTATTGTATCGTATCGACGAATTAACGGTCGTATCGAGAACGTATTGGGAACGTATCAAAAACGCCGTGTCGGAGTCGGTGCTTCATAGCTGTAATACTCTTCTTTGTTAATTGTGCTTGCATTTATCTTATTAAATAAAGCCTTAAAATTTCTGGTTGTATTTAGCTGATGTGCTGGATATTATTCGGTAATTCTCTGTAATTACTTTATCCAAGATAACAAATTCATTATAATGCAATTTTTAGAAGTTGTAAATGGGGTTTTCTTCCTTTAGTGCTAACCAACAATTTCTTGCCAGATATTGATGCAGGACAACTTGTTACACTTAAAGAAGCACAACGTTTATGTTGCCTTTCTGATGAGGTGCATTTTCCTTATTTCTTCTTTCATAGCTTTCAACTTCTTCTCTGCGATAAACCCCTTTCTCTTGCCGTGAAAGAGTTCCTTGGTGTAGGATAGTCTATTTATTAATCAAGGGAAATTTTCCTTTGAAGCTTGCTGAGAACTTGTTTAGAGAGCATGCAAGGAAATTGGTTGAGGAAAATATTTCAGTGGCACTTGGCATACTTAAATCTCGCACCAGAGCAGTGTAAGATTCACAACTTTCCTGGCTTGAAATATTCTTTGATTTAAGGGATCAAGTCATTGCGGGTTTTCGTTAATGATTTAGCTTGCCTAGCATGTTAATGTTGCAAAAGATGGTTCCATATTAATTATTGAATTATGGACATGCTTTTTCTTGCCATTTGTTTCCACAGTGTTACTGTTCATTTCTTATTTTTTTGCAAAAGTAGAATTTTCCCTTTCTAATCAACTTTGTTTTCCAGTCCTGGAGTTAGTCCAGCAGTTGAGGAGCTTGACAAGGTATTGGCATTTAATAGTTTACTCATCTCATTTAAGAATCATCCGGATGTAGTTCACTTTGCCTGTGGTGTTGGTCCAGTTTCTTTAGTGGGTAAGTGTCCTGACTGGGTAGGTTTTATTTTCATTTATTTATTTTTGGTTTTTCTAGTTTTAAATCTAAATTCTTGAAGTTCAATTTAATTCATTCTTGGCTTAGGTGGTGAGTATGATGGTGACAGAAAGATGGAGGACTTGAAACTCCTTTATAGGGCATATGTTACGGATGCTTTATCTGGTGGGCGCATGGAAGATAATAAGGTAAATGGTGATAATATTCAAATATAAGCCATGGACTTGTTCGCATGTCTTTTCTCAAATAACTAAGATATTTTGAAGTTGAGCCTGGGTTAGTGTTTTCCTGAGGTATGTTTTGATTGAATAATATATTTTCTATGAAAAATTTATGGGACTATGTAGAGGCTATTTATACTTGGACTAGTTGAATGGCATTATAGGATATTGGTGCTCTATGCCTTCTTATAGTCTTATCTTCCAATTTGGCTTCCAACACTTCCTACGGGTGCAGATTCAACTGTTAATATAGATTGAAGCCTTGCTGTTTAGCCTTCCTGGGCATTATAGTATGACTGCAGATTCAACTGTTAATATAGACTGAAGCCCTGCTTTTTAGCCTTCCTGGTCATTCTTTAATGTCTATAATGTTTCATCTTTCTTTTTGATATGTTACCAAAGCCTGATTGAACAGGTTGTTTGGTACATGCTACCAAATCTTTATTGCCCTTAATCTCTATGTAAATATTTCAATTAGAACAATATTTATTTTCAGTACAAGGTAGTTGTTTACTGTGTTTCAAGCCTACTCAATTTTCACTTATAGGAGCATTTTAGTGTTATAAAACAATTCTTGGCTCCTTGCTTAACCCTAACAACTTAAGCTTTTAGGTAAGGTGGTTTGTTGACTGTTCAGATGTACAAGCACAAGATATCCCCTTGAATATAGATACATTTGTTCTCTAATTTTCCTTTCATGAATTGGCATTAAGGGAAGCAAAGACACACAACAATGTGCTGAAAAATATATGTTATCAATCGCTTTAGAGAGTTGTTATTGATATGAGATATGAATCTTGATCTGTATAAACACTCAGTTTTTAACATAAAAGATTATTTTTTAACAATTTATAATTCATTTCAGCTTGCTGCACTAAATCAGTTAAAAAATATATTTGGACTGGGTAAACGTGAAGCAGAAGCCATTTCTCTTGATGTTACATCGAAGGTGTATCGTAAACGACTTGCAGAGTCAGTTTCAGATGGTGAGTTAGAAATGGCGGATAGCAAAGCAGCATACCTACAAAATTTATGCGATGAACTCCATTTTGATCCACAAAAGGCCAGTGAACTTCATGAAGGTAAAACTAGTCATGTTTACAGTTGGAATTTTACCATCATATGTGAGACCTGGTTTGTTAAAAAATTAATGTTCTGTAAGTTTGTATTTATGTGATTCTTAATCTTAAGGTTGTTAACTTGTAATAATAGTATTCAATTATGTATCTGTTTTCTTAGTTGTTATGATAGTTAGCTTTTTACATGGTGTGACTGTTGTCTTTCTTTATGTTTTATTTACTTCATTATTACACAATCTAACAATAGTTTGTTATTTTAAGAAATTTATCGGCAAAAGCTTCAGCAATGTGTAGCTGATGGGGAGCTTAACGAGAATGACGTTGCTGCTTTGTTGAGGCTGCGTGTAATGCTCTGTATACCTCAACAGACTGTTGAAGCAGCTCATTCAGATATATGTGGCAGTTTATTTGAAAAGGTAATTATATTTCATTTTTCCTATCTAATTTGTTGGTCGTTTGAAGGAGTCAAATTACATATTGCCTGCTATGCAGAAGTGCAATCCATGCATTCATCATGACAAACTGATAATGTGACTTAATCTCGTTTATGGTGCAATCCATGCATTGTTATTTTAGGATGTGTTTTGGCTCTTGAGGTTCTTCCTTCTTTTGCCAAACTCATTCTTCTTTCTATTTGAATATTGGTAGAATGAGAAGTTATATTTTAATGTGGTAAACTGGTAATGATGCTTTCATTTACTAGTAGCATAGAGATGGAGACCCTGATTCTCTCTCCAGCATTTTCTATCTTATAACGAGGAATTCGGATACTTATGCTGTCATAGTGTGCCCACTTGATAGAATTTGTTAAGAATTTCTAGAATGTGTCATTTGGGATTATTAGTCTGAGATTCTTTAAATTATCAAGGTTACATCTTTTAACTTTGTAGACCTATTTCTACTTGCTATTAAATCGTTTTGTTGGTTTGATTATCTTACATCCAAGTTTTACAGAGAAAACTCTAGAACACTTAGTTGACGATGACATTGATATGTGAAGAAATGGGGTTATTCTTTTTATTTTGCTGTGCCATTAAGTATGTTTCAATCTCTGCCAGACATACTGAAATTTATTGGGTCATTTCTAATGCATGCACCTTCTTTGATAGATTGTCAAGGATGCAATTGCATCAGGGGTTGATGGATATGATGCTGATATCAAGAAATCAGTAAGAAAAGCAGCACATGGCTTGCGACTTACCAGGGAGACTGCTATTTCTATTGCAAGCAAGGCGGTGAGTACCCATTTGTCAGGAAATTTGATACTCATTTATGAAGATTTGAATAAGCTTAAATTTTGCTATGCTGTTTTTATGACATTACAGGTAAGGAAGATATTTATTAATTACATAAAACGTGCACGAGCAGCTGGAAGTCGTACAGAGTCTGCTAAAGAACTGAAGAAGATGATAGCTTTCAACACCTTAGTTGTGACTGAGTTGGTGGAGGACATTAAGGGGGAGTCGGCTGATGTTTCAACTGAAGAACCTGTGAAAGAGGACATGACACTAACTGAAGATGAAGAATGGGACTCACTTCAGACACTCAAGAAAATAAGACCAAACAAAGAACTTGTAGCAAAGTTGGGAAAGCCTGGTCAGACAGAAATTACTCTTAAAGATGACCTTCCGGAAAGGGACAGGACTGATCTTTACAAAACATACTTGCTTTTCTGTATAACTGGTGAAGTGACAAGGGTTCCATTTGGTGCCCAGATCACTACAAAGAAGGATGATTCTGAGTATGTTCTTCTGAATCAGCTTGGAGGGATCCTGGGATTGAGTGGTAAAGAAATAGTAGAAGTACATAGGAGTTTAGCTGAGCAAGCTTTTAGGCAACAAGCTGAGGTAATTTTAGCTGATGGACAGTTGACAAAGGCCAGGGTGGAGCAGCTTAATAACCTGCAGAAGCAAGTAGGCTTACCTCAAGAATATGCTCAGAAAATAATCAAGAGTATAACCACTACAAAAATGGCAGCTGCTATTGAAACTGCTGTAACTCAAGGGAGGCTCAATATGAAGCAGATAAGGGAACTTAAGGAAGCCAATGTTGATTTAGACAATATGGTATCCGAGAAATTGAGAGAGACCCTATTCAAAAAAACTGTTGATGATATTTTCTCATCAGGTACCGGAGAGTTTGATGATGAGGAAGTATACGAAAAAATCCCATCAGATCTCAACATTAATAAGGAGAAAGCAAGAGGTGTTGTTCGTGAGCTTGCACAAAGTAGACTATCTAACTCACTCATTCAGGCCGTAGCATTATTAAGACAGAAAAATCGCGAGGGAGTGGTAAGTAATTTTCTAAAGCTTCATGTTTCACTTATACAAATGGAATTTTAGATTTGGTTGTTGTGAATTGCCAGGTCTGATCTTGCTTCTTGCCTTTTGTGCAGGTTTCTTCCCTCAATGACTTGCTGGCTTGTGACAAAGCAGTACCCTCACAGATACTCTCATGGGAAGTGCCAGAGGAGCTTGCTGATCTATACACCATATACTTGAAGAGTGATCCAACTCCTGAGAATTTGTCTCGTTTGCAGTATCTGTTGGGCATAAATGATTCCACAGCAGCTGCTCTTCGGGAGATGGGGGATAGATTACTTAATATTACTGCGGAGGAAGAGAAGTTTGTATTCTAGTGTTGTAATCAAATGTGTGGCATTAGGCATATTGGAGAGGCCGCGAGCCCCCGCCATTCTGCCATTTTGTTTCACGGTAAAAGGAAAAAGAATATCATGATATATGCTTCTTGGAATGTAGACGAGTGCCGTGTTAGACGCTGAAATCTCCGATAACATTTGTATTTGGACAATTGAATTAATTGCAATTTTGTATGAATAAAAATTGAGTTATGTAACTTATTCTACTCTTTTTTATCCAAACTAGCGAAGAATTTTTTTTTTTTTCATGACCATGAAGGCCCACGTTTTATCTTGTTTTGCTGTTTGAGAGTTTTTGAAATGATCATTTCCAGGGCTGTACAGAAAAGGTATGGGATTGCACGGGGATAATTTTAAATATGATTTATCTTTCTCATGAAAATTTGAAACTGGGACGGTAAGGATGTGATTTTTGAAGTAAAAAAAATTTGAGTATGGTCTGCGTAATTTCTCCCTTTTTTGGTCATCCCTACAAGGCTACAGTAGTAACATCAATGGTATTTATCAGTATATCCATGCCAAGTTCTGTTGTTTGAAATATGCATGATTTTGGACTTGATTGTGTTTTAGTTTTTTTTTGTTCTTAAAGTAGTTTTTGTAGAATAATTATGGAATTTGTAGAATAATTATGGAAACAGTTGTTTTCTGTGTTTTTTTTGTTTTGAAAGTTAAAAAACAAAACAGAAAATAAAAAAACCAACTCTAAATTTGAACAAAAAAATAATTACAGTTTTTTTTTTTTTTTTTTTACGAAACAGGTTTAATAAATGAGTTTATTTTTTATTTTTTTATTTTAAAAATTAAAAAATTATTTTTTAAAACAATAATCAAAGAGAGCCTTATTTCTTAGATTACCTTATTTGTTAAAAAGAAAAAACAAGAACGAGAACTTTTGATGTATGAGAGTGTACTGCCATGTATGATGCGATGCGTTGTAGATCCAACTCGCCATTCCGGACGAAAAGTACAAAGAAGTTTTGAAATTTTTCATTCAATTTTGTTGTTGTTTTAGTTAATTTAATTTCTATCTTTTATTAAAATATATTTTACATATTTAAAAAATGGGGTAGGTTATATTTACAAACTTTTTTATTTACAAATTCTTAATATATTTTAGAATACAAACTTTTGCAAACTACACTATGTTTTGTTCTCTCGGAAAACATAGTGTAATTTGTAAAAAAATTCCAAAAAAATTTGTGAAGGGATCCTGTCATTTAAAAAATATATCAACGTGAGTATCTTACCCGTTTTTATAAAAAAGAATACAGTAATATTTCGGTACAAATGAATAAGAGAAAAAGAAATAATTTAGTCAAATTTGCGGTATAGTGGTCAAAACGGTATAGAATCCACCAACCCAATAATTATCTCCCCACCAGTTGATGCTAGTCTTGTAAACTGATAGCGGCTTGCCCTGACAACAAATACTACACCGTTTGGATCGACTCTTGATGAAGAAAACCATTTATTGGTTTTCAAAACCGGCGAACACTTACAAAATCATATCAGATTAGTGCTTATCATTTTCAATATTTTATATATTGGAGTTAAACTTCAAATTTTCATGGTTCTTAAATTAATAATAGTAAGTGTAAATAGTAAATTGTTAATAATAAATGTAGGGGAAGGTGAAAAAGTTTGAGAGAAATTAAATTATTAGTTGATTTTCGCTTACGAGTTAATGTTTGGGAAAAGGGAGAAGGTTTTCTTTTTCTTTTTCTTTTTTATTTTTTCTTTTTTTAACAGTTAAGGGAAAAGTTTAAACCGTTAGTTATGCAATTATTTGGTCCGAATATATATGAATGATATAAATATAATCATAAATATAAACGAAGGATCCAAATTTTTGGTATATAAATAGGGTTTTATAATTATCATATTGAAGGAGAATTGAAATCTCATGTTGTAGAGATAAAAAGCATGTGGGACCCATACGTTGGAAAAAATTATATGTAGGACCCATGTCAGAGAGGAAATCGAAGGGTGTGTAGGAAAATTTGAATTCTCATGTTGAATGAGAATTATAAAACCCATATAAATATCTTGATAACCTAAGTGTACGTACAGTAGCATTGTAGTTGGTAATCTTGCATATATTATTCCCAATTCTACTGCTTCCTTGCGAATTTTGCCTAATGTAGGTATCAAAGGGGGAAGGTAAGAATCAATATTACCCCTTATCCAAAAGAGAGTCTAACGCTAGATGGTGTATATGCTGCTAAATGCTACTTGAGTGCTAATTAATTGGTTACGTTTATCTCCATCTCTTGGATTAGAATTGACTTAAACACACTTCGTTTACTTTTGGGAATTTTTATTATTATCATCATTTTGTGATGTAGACAGCAGACACTTAGAAGTCGGATTTGAAACATTTGGAACGTAATGAGGTTCGGCGCATTTAGAGAACTTGGTTTCCAAGTTTCTCAAGTAATTTTGTTGACTAGTTAGATTCCTTTTATCGCATGTTCACACTCCAAACTGCCGAATTAATTATCAAATAATTAAATGGCATTACATTTGTTTACTCAAAATCTATTCATATATCACGGTCCTTTTATTAATCAGAAAACAAATGTAATGCCATTTAATTATATGATATATGAATAGATTTTTTTATTTTTTGATATAACTATCCCAAATTCATAAGTTATTTTTATATTTACTTAAGTTATTTTTTGTTCTTGGAGTATGGTCTCATAGGCTATCCCTTATTGAAAAAACGGGTGTATTAAGCTTCGCCACAGGAAAAAAGATAAGATTAATACGAGACTAAATTTGAACTCTGACTCGAACAAATCCTTGAGAGCCAACGTTTATGAATAGATTTTAAGAGCACAGTTTATGTTCTATATATACCTGTGCGTGGGTCGTATGAAATAATGAAATACAAAATTTCTAAACAGACAGAATAAAAAAGAGAAGAAAATTCTATACAGACAAATATCTGCGAGAGATGAAAATAAAAAAGAAAAATAAAAGGAGGGAGACAGAGTTGTAAATTCCTGGATTAAATGTGGACTATTAACAAGAAACAATATATAGTGACGTAATGCACATAAAATATTGTTTAATATTTACATATTATTGATATATCCCTATTTTTTAATATCAAAATCACATAGACTTAACTCAGGAATTTCTATGTGCGAAGTCCACATTTGAGTAAAGATCCTCAAGTCCTTCAAAAATATAAAAAGGAAAATTTTCTTTGAGTCCTAGTGCTGCTTTGATTCCTAATTCATAGAAAACGAAAACGTTACCCAATTTATTAAAGCACTACATATTTTCAACTTAAAAACACCAGCTACTCGTAGAATTTTAATAATCAGTTATATAATTTTGATTTGTCAGATATAAATAAGTATATATATGTGCATTTTGAAAGTTTTAATGTGGAATATGATACATGATAAATACCTCCCGCAATTGTTTTTGCTGTTGTTATGAAAACTTGCTACACAACTGGTGCAAAATTCTCTTGAGAGCCTTCCAAATTCTTTTCTACAGTCCAGATGGAATGCGGAGCCCCTATCGTAGAGTGGGCTCAGGAATTCATGAAGCTAAAAATACATTTTTTTATAGATTCCTCCATCATAGAATTCATTCAAGTGTGCAATGAAAATGAATTCATTGATGATAGACCAAAAACAAAAAATAGTTAATGATTGCAGACCGGAACCAAAATTAGGTAAATCATTACAATAAGTGAACCACATAGGCCTGAGGATTTTTACTAACACTTTTGTGACAACTTTGGTGAATCAGTACTTCTCAAAACTAAAGTTAAAAGTAATGGCTTTTTTTTTTTTTGGTAATCTAAATTAATGGCTTCTTTATCAATATATGTCATGCACATAATCCTTAGGCTATAAGAGATGCTATACCAAAAATATCATTTAAGAAAAAGAGAATTAATATCATATGTAGCCTTGGTACGAAGGTACAAACCAAACCTAACATGACACTGAATCATATATACAATGAAAGTAAATTACCTAATACAACTTATAACCTAATCCAGCACTGGGCCATAAAAGTCCAACCGTAAGAAAGTGGAGGGAAAAAGTGAAAGAATATTTGACTAAAACTCGAAGTTGGTAGGATTTATAATTGCTATTCATTGATGAAGATTAGGCTCGCATACGAGTGTGCTGTACCGAACTAGCTTCTGGAGATAATGGAGTTCCAAAAGTGTATTTGTCAAAGCACGGAACCTAATGTGCATAAGAAAAGTAAAATAGAGCTAATTAAGACGGTGTATCAGCTATGCTCCACTACATACATATAAATTCGGAATTGTTTTCCTTCTGTCAAATATTTTGCTCCATTTATCTTTTTTCTTATTAAAAAGGTAATTTACATTTCTTTCTTTTGACATACGTACACCATCCTTTTTAAGAGATAAAATGTATTATTATTTAAGAACAATTTTGACTACCTCTGCTCACCTTACTGAGAAGTTTTTTACATCGAAATAGATTAAGATATAGGACATTTTTTCTTATGAAATAAGAGTATAATTTTAAAAAATAGAAGAGAGCTAGACAAACAATAATGTAATTGAGAATATCATAATCAAGGAAAGTATATTTTACCCAATTTAAAATAATCAGGTGTATAAAAATTTAAGGGAAAAAAATATCTAACGTTACTTTAGAAAATCTTATCTAATGTTCACCAAAACGACATCATTTTAGGGTTGAAAAAATAAAATAAAATAAAATGATAAATGTAACGCCCCATTCTAAAATCGGTAGATTAAATTACAGTCTTGTTAATAAAAGAAATGAGCAACGTTTTACAAAGAAAAACTTATCCGTATTCTTGATTGAACCAATTGTACTTAATATCATAAAATATTGATAACAAATTGGTTCTAGAATGAGGTGTTACAATAAAGACTATTATAATCATGAAATAAATTAAAATTAAGAACACACCATCGTTTCTGTCCTAAAAATGATGTCGTTTCAGTGAATTTTAGACAAAATTATCTAAAGTAACTTTAGAAAAAACAACCCAAATTTTAATTACGTAACTAAGTGAAATTCTCCCCACTTCTATACAAGTAATGATGAGCATAGTAGTGTCTTTCCTTTTCTGGATGGACTACAAGTTGAACATAACCATAGAGAATCGCTCCATGTAGGGTCCAACATGGAGGGGCTCATGCCTCACTATAAATAAAGTTTGAGGAGCAGTGTTTCCTTCACAAGTGCATTGTTAACTACTTGATTTACTTCACAGTGCTGGTGAACTCTCGTGTTTAACATAGACAATGGCTTTTCACTTATGTGGTCACTTATATTGTTTCTCCATTTTGTTTTCCCTGTTTGCCATAGCCTCTTCTCAGCTAACTTCAGATTGCTATGAAACAACATGCCCCCAAGCCCTCACTATCATCAGATCCGCAGTGATCAGTGCAGTTTCCAAAGAGCATCGCATGGGGGCATCCTTGCTCCGTCTTCATTTCCATGATTGCTTTGTCAATGCACGCTTCTCTTCCTTCCTTCATCTCTCTCATTTTCAATCTCATGCATAAATTAATAAATAAACATTTTTATCGGAACTTCTTTTTTCATAAACTATATATATCATGTTAACAATCTCACACTCGGTTATACTTACTACCATTTTAAGTTTACTATTCTTATTATCTGTTTACTTACCGTTGGATTAATTTGGCTTACCACTCTTATTATCTATTTAGTCACAGTTGGATCAATATGAAATCAATGGTTGAAAAAGAGAAAAAGTAAATTATTGTTGATTTCAAATTGATCCAACAGATAATAAGAATGGTAAGGCTAAAATGGTGATAAGTATAATCTTCCCCATATATATATATATATATATATATATATATATATATATATATATGATACCGATATCAAATTTGAAGTTTACATACATAAAAGAGCCGTTAGATCAAAAAATATTAATGGTGTAACATGCTTACAAATCAGAGTCGTTGATATTTTTTGACCTAACGGCTCTCAGAGGTGAGATGTCAAATTTCAAATTTGACACTGGTGTTTACCCCATATATATATATGGGGTAAATATTTCTACAGCAACTTTAAATAAGCTTATCTACAGCTGCCATTTTTAATTATGTTTTTTCGGGAGAACATAGGTATAACGTTAAAGTTGTTCTTTTTTCTCTCTCCTCAGTTACTTTTTAGAACTTTTTTGCTGACGTGGAGAGAGAGAAAAGAGCGACTTTAACTTTGAATTGTTTTGGCCATTCTAAAGTTATGTATATACTTTTGCCTATATATATATATATATGGGTTAAACATTTTACACATGAGTCACAAAATCTTTTCTGTTAATCTTATTTATATCTAAGGGCTTAAATTTTTTAGTAATGTGAGCCATTGGATACAAGTGAATCAATGGTCAAAAAAAGCAATAAAAACTCTTACACCGGTGTGAGATATATATATATATATATATAGGATTCTTTGACACCAATGTCAAATTTCAAATGTATGTTGTCACAATGTGACATATTAAGTGCATTATTTTCGGGTTAACCTGACAATCTGACATGCTTTCGAATGTATGTTTATGCATTCCTATGGATCTTTGAATTGTTTTGGCTATTCATGGGGATGCTTAAACTCCCAAAAAAATGAGCTTAAACTCTACATGAGCTAAAAATATTTCTTTACATCTTATAAAGCTAGCTAGCATGCATTTCAATGCACCTTGGAAGCATCATGGAAAAAAAGCAATAAAAACTATTGTATCTTTGTTCATTGTTAATTTGTACTTACGGGATACAACTTTGTAGGGATGTGATGCATCTGTTCTATTAGATGACACTTCGACTTTTACTGGAGAGAAGTCAGCTGGAGCAAATGTGAATTCTCTTAGAGGTTTTGATGTAATTGATGACATTAAAACTAAAGTGGAGGTTGCTTGTCCTGGAGTTGTTTCTTGTGCAGATATTCTAGCTATTGCTGCCCGTGATTCCGTTGTTGCAGTAAGTTTAATACCATAATAAATAGGGGAATGATCCCATTATAAGTTTTTATTTATTTATAAATGAACAGATAAAATCCAAAATAATAAACTAGATAGTTTGTAGAATTTATAAATAAAAAAGTTTATAGAAATATGAACAGATAAAATCCAAAATAATAAACAAGATAATAGTATAATATGTATATTTGTTAGCTTAAAAAGTTACACTAATCATATAGATCATGTCTCTTGTATTCTATAGAACAGAAACAAGAACTGTTTTCTTTTTATTTATTTATAAATATACTATATTTTTCCGGGAAAACATTTGTTCTTATGTTGAGATTTTGATGCAGAAAATTCATATCTTAAAGTTTATAAATAAAAAAGTTAGTAAATTCATAATAAATATCAACATATAAAATCCAAAATAATAAACAAGATAATAGTATAATGAGATGTATATTTGTTAGCTTAAAAAGTCACACTAATCGTATAGAACATGTCTCTTGTATTCTATAGAACAGAAACAAGAACTGTTGTCTTATGTTGAAATTTTGACGCAGAAAATTCATATCTTAAATATAGATAAAATAATTTCATATTCTTTTTTCTGTAAATAATATGATAAGTAATAAATACAATTTTTATGACTTAACTTATCTTTCATTTGGGTTCATCTACTACTGACCCCAATTAATTTGGGATAAATGTGTTGCTGATGTTGACGTTGATGTTTATGACTTAACTTATACCTATCTCAGTCACGCCTTCCTTAATTTATAACTTCAATTGACTGGTATATTTGTTCTTCATATCTCAGTTGGGAGGTCCATCATGGAATGTTGGGTTAGGAAGAAGAGATTCAACCACAGCAAGTAAAGATGCTGCCACTAAGGATATCCCATCCCCACTAATGGATCTTAGTGCCCTTATATCTGCTTTTGCAAATAAGGGGTTTAACACCAAGGAGATGGTTGCACTCTCAGGTAACTTAGAACTACATTAAAAGATCTCACCAAATTAACTACTCAATTATTTTAACTGGTCTCTGGCTAATTAATTTAACTACCCTCATATTAGTAAGATCATGTCAACATTAACACATGTGAATCTTGTGTTATCTTGATTTTTTTCTCTTTCAAATTTTCATCTATAGGAGCTCATACAACAGGGCAAGCCAAATGTCAGTTTTTCCGAGGCAGGATTTATAATGAAACCATCATTGAGTCAAATTTTGCAACATCACTAAAGTCAAACTGTCCAAGCACTGGTGGTGACAGCAACCTTTCCCCACTTGATGTCACAACCAGTGTTATATTCGACAATGCTTATTTCACGAATCTAGTTAAACAAAAAGGACTTCTACATTCAGATCAGCAGTTATTCAGTGGTGGTTCTACGGACTCTATGGTCACTACCTATAGCAACAACCCTCAAAATTTCTATGCAGACTTTGCTAGTGCTATGGTGAAAATGGGAAACCTTAGCCCTTTAACAGGGAAAAGTGGCGAGATTCGTACTCACTGTCACAAGACTAACTAAAAGCTAGAAAATAAGATGAGCAAAACATGCTCATTTAGTCACAATACTGTTTCATGTATTATGGTATTTCCTAGTGTGTGTGTTTAGTGATAATGATCTAAGAATCTGAAGTATAAAGTGTTGTGGTCAGAAGCTCTAGTTCCCTAAAAAAAATGTGGGAAATAAAGGAAACTAGTGGATTGAAATTCTGTGGTTCGATTTAGTCTTGTATTAGCTTTAACAAGCAGAAGCTTACAACTGCATATTTATATACAATTATTATTTGTATTATCTTAAATAGTGCATTACTCGTGCCTCAACATTATAACGCATTAAAAAAATAAAATAAAATTGGTAAGACAATCACACGAATTAATGGGAAAAAAATGGTGCAAGAACACGTGGTTACTAATATTTTATATTAGAGAAATAATTATCTCAGGTTGCATGAGACAATTACATGCAACAGGTTATTTTTTTTTCTTCCAAAAAAATATCTTGTCTGTGTTTATATCATAAGATTAATAGATCTCTTTATATTAACACATGAAGCACTGCTTTTGCCAAAGCAGTTTCTAAATTGTTCGTTTGTTACTCTCCTAATCCTATCAATATTTGGCAGAAGGATATCTTCTTCTAATAAAGTCAGGAAACAAGCAAAACTGGTCCATTATAATTGAATGTTGCATGCATGTAGAGTTGGCCAAGTAAGCTATTGTATGACCTTATCTTTATAATTGTAATTGAGACTTCGTATTAAGTGCCTTGGTGAATTGAGAAAACGCATAAAGGAGAAAGTCAAAAGCCTTGCAAAAGTGCAGAGTATTAAGCACAGAGCAAATGGTCTAATTATTAAACAGTGCAGCAACATGAGAGCTCTGTCCTTTATTAGCTCAAAAATTTGTTCTGTACCAAAAAGCTAAAGAATATATTCTTTGTGCTTCGTTCATTTGATTTGAACAGTTCAGATCAGGGCGAAGTCAACAAAAGATGTTATCCCATACCAAAAATCTGCCCCCAAAATTTTAGCCTTTGACATTCTTTTATTTGTTTTGCATAGCTGCCAAATTTTAAAATATTTAAAACTATAGCTAGCCCCAATATAACTCTGCCACTAATTCAGATATGGCTACTGGGATATCAATTATGAATTTTATACGAACCAGCTAAACCAGCTTATGAAAATGTAAGCAAAATATCTAATGAAGAGCTCAAATTGCAGCATTATAATTATAATGGTTGACGTTGACACGTTTTTTAAATTTCATTGCATGATGATGATTTACAAGTAGTTGGTTCTATATAAATATCATATTTAGCACTGAAGAAAATGGTATTTCGATTTTTTTCTTCTTATATTTTAACAACTACCAACATATCAATTTATTCACCATATTATTTCCCACGAATCAGAAAATAATAATAATATAAATCACTTATTTTAAATATAGAATAGGAGATATCTCACTGGACTTGAATATACATACCACCACTCTTCGAGCGTGTGAGAAGACGTTTGATACCCAACTTCACAAGTGAGCTTTTAGAATTTCCGTTTGACACATCTTTTGTAATTTTTGATAAAATTCTGGTAAACTTCAATATGATTAATACGATTGTGTTAAATAGAGTTGCGGATATCAATGAAATAATTTCATTTCAAGAAGCTAAAGGAATACAGGGCTTGAGATTTTCCTCGAAAACTAAATGGTCAAGAATGCATCGGCATGCAATGGGGTAGAATTCAATTTTTCACTTTCCAAACCAAAGATCAATCACATAAGTTTATAAAAGATCTCTCGTAACAAAGAATCTCAAAATAATAAAAGATCATATGTATATGTACAAAGAGGAAAATTATATTTACAACATATTTTTGATTATAATCATTTATAATCATATTTTAATCATTACTTCGTCAATCAACGGTCATCATTTATTGCGAATTAATAAATTTGATTTACAAAAATAATAATCATTGATTGACAAAAACTAACAGTTAAAATATGATTGTAAGAGGTTGTAAATGAAAATAGGTTGTAAGTATAATCTTCCATTGATTCATCTTTGTACGTTAATCATTTAGTATCCGGAGATAAAATTATCTCAAAGAGCTTGAGAAACGATAAGCCCTATATGGGAAAAATATTTCTCCGGATAAGTTTATCTCCGGCCACCCCAAAACTACGTCGTTTTGTTTATTTATTTCTTTATATTAATTGATTTATCTTTGAATGGTTATGATTCCCTTTTTCTTTATTTTTTTTTATAACCATTAATCCATCTTTGTATGGTTGTGATTTAGTAGTCGGAGGCAAAGTTATTTCAAGCAAGTTGATAAACGATAAGCCCATACATACATACATACATACATACATACATACATACATACATACATATATATATATATATATATATAGGTAAAGTGTGTATCAATTAAAAGGATGTAAAGTTGTGTCATTTTAAGAGAGAGAAAGAGATAGATAAAAGGGGAGAGAGAGTTGACAAAAAAATAAAGGTGTGGGTCCACCTCTTTGTGAAAGTGAAAGGATATAAGTTGTGTCATTTAAAAGGATAAACACTTTTCCATATATATATATATATATATATATATATATACATATATAAATATATATGGCTTTAATCTACAGTCAATGTAGATAAGTTATCTACAATCAATGTAGATGAGTTATCTACAGTCAATGTAGATAAATTATCTACATTCATTCCCAAAATGATGACGTTTTGGGTTGAAAGAATAAAAAATTATAATAGAAAACACTATTATAACCCTGAAATTAATTATAATTACAAAAATATTTTGATTTGCTTCCCAAAACGATATCGTTTTGTCAATGTATATATAATATATATATATATATATATATATATATATATATATATATATATATATATGGCTTTAATCTACAGTCAATGTAAATAAGTTATCTGCAGTAGGTCAATACGACGTCGTTTTGACCGAAAATCATAGTGTTTTTGAATAAAAAATTATAATTTTAATTTATTACAAGGGTTATAATTAATTATATATTTATAATTTTTTAAGATTTTAATATCAAAATTACGTCATTTTGGACTCAATGTAGATAACTTGTCTATATTGACTACAGAAAAAATGAACCCTATATATATATATATATGATTATTTGACACCAAATCTATCATTTGATTTTCGCCAATCAACGATTATCATTTGTGGGGAATCAAACTTATTAATTAATATTAATTTCCAATAAATAATAACCATTGATTGGCGAAAATCTACGGATATGATTTGATGTTAAATTTCAAAATTTGACACCAGTGTCAAATTTGAAATTTGATACCTTATCTGAGAGTCATTAGATCAAAAAAGATTAATGGTGTCATATGCTTACAAATCAGAGTCGTTGATCTTTTTTGATCTAATTGCTCTCATCAAATTTGAGATGTCAAAGGATCCTACCTATATATATATATATATATATATATATATATATATATATATATATATATATATATATATATATATATAATGAGGGTTATATATATTGACAAGCTTTTTTTTGCAAAGTTACAAACTACACTACACTATATCTTACCGGTAAGACTTCATTCAAGACTGTCTTACCGATAAGACATAGACTAGTTTGTAAATAGAAAATTTGTAAATATAATCATATATATATATATATATATATATATATATATATATATATATATATATATGAAAAAAGTTTCCCCAACACTTGAAATAAACTTATCTCAAGCCTCACACTTATAATGATGTAGTACGAGTAATGCATAGTTATAATGTTAAAGTTACTTTTCTCTCTCTCCATGTCAGTAGACAAGTTCTGAAAAGTGTCTGGAGAGAGAGAAAAAAAAACAATTTTAACGTTATTACTATATATAGTACAAAGTTATAAGGAGTGGCTTGAGATAAACATATATCAAGTAACTGGAGAAATATTTATTACATATGTATAGGTAAAATCATTTCTACAGCCACTTTACGTACAACAATTAAAGGTGTATGATTATAATTTTCCACATTTAATACTTTCACGTATATATATGGCAAATATTTAATTACTGCTCATTCAATAATTGCAGAAATGTAAACCCTATATATATATATATATATATATATATATATATATATATAATTTGAAACTTGACATATTATCTAAGAGACGTTAGATCAAAAAAATCAATGGTATCACATGCTTACAAATCAGAGCCGTTGATCTTTTTTGATCTAACGGCTCTCAAATGAGGTGTCAAATTTCAAATTTGATACCGGTGTCAAAAGATCCTGTCTCATATATATATATATATATATATATATATATATATATATATATATGTATATATATATGATTGAGTATGTGTAACACCCCCCATCTCGAGTTGGTTCAATTAACATACATATGATACAAACAGAAACAATGGAAGACTAACTTATGAAAATACGAGCTAACTTTTTATTTTTCAAGTTTAATTGTTATTCGGCGAAGACAAAAATCGGACAGAATAACCTCTGTAAATCGGACAACTGGAGATTTTCCAATCCCACTCCCAAGAGTTCCTGATAGACAGTTTATACATAATATAATTCCAGAGGTACCAGACATCCATATCAAATTATATACCCATCCATGGGCGCATGTATACTTGGCTCCGTGCCACTAATCTAACAGCACGCAATCCAATATGTAAACATAACTGAATACTACATCGTCATATCAACATGCCTGAATACACAAATGTACATGCATCAAACTGAAGGACATGTACAAAACATATACAAGACATATACGAAGTAAAGGATCAGACATCATGATCCACAAAGTGCTGAAATATTAAATACATAAATACACTACAAAATAGTAGTAGCCTACAACTACTCAAAATCTGGTCCGTCCAAACGCCTCAACCACGGGTCGCGCCCCTGTCTAGTGAGGGCTCACCTGGAATCTGGCCACCTGAAATGATGTCCCCAGAGAAAGGTGAGATAACAAATCTCAATAAGCTCCAGGTTTATAGATAATTTTCCATATCCCTGGGCTCACTCCTGCATCCTGCATGAAAGTCAGATAGAGAGTATACAAGGAAATATATAACATATATCTTAACTGAACAAAACATAAATACATATCTTATCAAAGGCGTGCGCCGTCATTCCCAAGGGAGGACCCCAAGCGAAAATTAACGCACGTGTTCCCAAGGGAGGACCCTAAGCGGAACCAGAACATAACAGAGGTGTACACAGCCAGTCTCGAGGGAGGACCCCCAAGCGGACAATCGTGCACAAACAAAAATCAATAGAGAAATCATATCAGAACAAGTCATATCATGTTATCAAATAGTTCTATATGAATGCATCTATACAAAGCATCAACAAAACAATCATACAATTCAACCATAGTTCACTTACTATGGTGGAGCACTCAAGCACGAAAAGACTCCTAAAACATAGAGCTTACCTCTTGAAGCTTTACCAATCTGCTTACTTGTGGCATAAGTTACTTATATAGCTTCAATAGGATTCCAATCATTTTTAGTCCCTAGGCACACCTAGAGAAAAATCCACCGCAAAAATCAATAAAATGATACTATGCCATGATTCTTACATAAGGCATACATTTTATTGCTTATTTTTGCTTCTTTATATTTTGTCAACCCTATGCCAATACACAAGTCAAGACCATACTTCTATAAATCCTCTTATTAGACGTCTACTACAATTTTAATTGCTCCCTAGCCCTAAAGACCTTGAATGGCTGAAACCAAAGATAGGAAAGGCTAGGAATTTCATTGAGTTAATTTAACAATTTTAAACACATCCTTTGGCCTTTCCTTTCTTTCAAGGTCGTGGAATGCATATATGGAGACCAATGTGTTTTTTATCATTTTTCCAAACTATCTCACTTCTTCAACTTATAAATTTCATGCATTGGAGACTCAACATTTTATCAAAATAAAATGTAACTTAATTTATCCCTAAATCACCCTAAAGGCCGAAATCCATAAGAGAATCTCCAAGGGTTCCTTTCTTTTTCAATTTATTTTCTTCACTTAGTTTTTGCAACTTACACATACATACCACCTTCACAATCCATGTAATTATTTTTTGCACAATGAACCCTATTTAGCCCTTCATGGCCGAAACATGAGGAACATAACACCATGGGATTTTTCCAATTTCACACATATACAAAGGCTTATTTTACATTCATATATCCCAACAAAATCAATAATCCATCATCAATTTAAATTTTAAACTCAAGGTCTTCCCCACCAAATCATATTCTAGATTTTTCAAACTCAAATCATGAAAAATAAACCATAGAAATAGAGGTTTATTACCTCTAATCCCTTATACAAGGCCTAGAGAGCAACCTCCAAGAAAGGCTCCATCAAACTCCAATTTTCCCCTCTTTGATGAATAGTGAAACGAAAGGGGGGTGAGGAAGAACTTCATCCACAAGCAAAATCAGCCCCAATGGAGTAGTGGAATGGATTCACTAGCCTTTTTCCTTAAAGTTTCATGTATGGCATCATGGGTTTTGGTGGCAAAATGAGTGGAAATGAGAGGAAGAAAAAAAAGAACTCTTTTCCATGGCAGCCGCGGGTTTAAGAGGGGAAGAAAGAGAGAGAAATGTGAGTGAATAGTGATTCTCAAGTCACTTAAAGGTTTATAAGCACATGTGACTTTTATCTGTTGTTTTTCCTTCGCGTATTTTTACTTAACTGACCCGGAGCTAACTTAAAGCTACAGACATATTTTTATTTTTCTGATGTCATTTACATTAATTTTTATTTCCTAAGAAACAATATTCATAATTCACAGTATGATTTCTGCACCGTTTTCTGAAGTCATTTACATTAATTTTTATTTCCTAAGGAACAACAAGTCGTTTGCTTACGAAACTTAAAACTTATAAACTTATCATTCTTGGGCCTATTTTGACATGCTTGGCATATATTGGACTTTCTTATTCTTATTTCATTAATTATTTATTTCTGGACTCTACCGGTTGCTTAAACAGCAGTACAAAATACCCGGTAAAAAATATTATTCACGAGATTTTCACGAAAAGTGCCGGAGTATACAATTTTTTGTTCTAAACTCATATTTGGCATCAGAATTATCAAATTATGTCTCTAACATCATTTTGCTCATTTAAGCTCTACCGATTAATTCACAAGACTACAGATTATCCTGCAGAACGCATTGTTCATAACCTAGTTATGATTACAATCAAAATACTCGAAATCACATTCTGAATCTAATTATGACATTTAAATCCTTAAATTAAACCTCTAATTAAGATTTACCATATAGAGTCATTATAGCATGAAGGTATGTATATTACATGTAAAGTTCGAACTTGAAACCAGCCAAGTAACACTTTTGATCGTGGGTGCAACCAATACATATAAATTTCAATATAAACATTTACAATGCACAAGCCAATTAGTCTCACACTTTAAATGAAACAATAATAATAATAATAAATCTCACGTTTGACCGACACCTTGACATTTCATGGTTCATTATTTGAAACCAGAATCCTTATTGTTAACAATCAACATTTTTATTATAAAAATTGCCATGACTTGTATTAAACAGTTTCTCAATCTTTATCATTCTTTCTTCTATTGTGATCCAGAACTTGTAATCTGCAGTTCTAGTTGACTCTTCTGCAATTACACCTTACCTCTCCCATTGTCCCAGTAAGAGGCTTCATGTTACCCATCTTGATCATGGAATCTCCAAAGTCTCTGGCAAAAGCATAAGGGTCGTTGCTGTATAGCTGAACCAATCTTTCACTTTCACCACAACCATCACCCTTATAGAGCTCCTGATCAGAATGAAGAAGACCCTTTCCATATAACAAATTTGTATAGTATGAAGTGTCAACTCTAACAGGAGTCGCATCCAGTGGTGTTAAATTGTTGTTGTCACCACCTAGAGGACATGTCTTACGCAAAGTGGCTGCAAATTTTTGGTCTATGTTGGTGTCATTGAAGATCCTGTCCTGAAAGGAACTGCACCTAGCAAATCCAATAGTGTGGCCACCAGATAGGACCACTAGGTCTTTAAGGTCTAGCCCATGAGACTGAAAATTAGAAATAAGCTGTGAGATGTTGAGAAAAGGGGGAGGAAGATTGAGATTTGCAGCATCCCTGCTTGCATTTCTTGCATCTCTTCTTCCTAATAACACTTTGTACCAATATTGTGTACCTCCCAACTGTTAACAGAAGCAAGATTTTGTTAGTTTTCAGTGTATGCATGCATGGCTTACAAAACTAGAACTGATCAGAGAATGAAAGATATGGATAACACTCACTATGGCAACAGAATCACGCGCTGCTATAGCTAAGATATCAGCACATGATACCACAGGACGTTTGCAAACTCTGTCAACAACTGCTTTAATTTCATCAACCACGTCAAAACCTCTAATTGAATTATTATTTGGACGTGCAGTCTTCTCTCCAATGAAGAAAGGGGTGTCATCTAGCAGAACTGATCCATCACAGCCCTGTAGTTTGTTGACATGGGCATTCAGATTCAAGTTATAACAATATGGGATATATGTCTCTTCGGCTGCGAGAAAGAGAAATTATCTGCAACAGTCATATGCTTCTCAAGTTCCGTATCCTGAGATTTTTTTTAGGATACGAAACCGTATCCTGAGAAAACATATATGTCAGCCGAAGATAACTTCTCTCCAGCAACAGAAAATTAATAGTGCCCTAATAATATACACAAGTTTAATATTATTCCAGCAAAACCAAAATAATGTCGTTTTGAGATTTAAAAAAAAAATGCCGCTCATTTTAGGAAAATTCATATTATAGCAAAGAAGTAAAATTTTCAAAATGCCATTGCATTTTGTTCCCTAAATCCCAGAATAATATTATCTCATTTTGGAGGAGAAACATTTTTCCCTTATATACATTCGGGATAACAATATAACAGAGCAAGAGAAGTAGGATATAGATAAGAAAAGTGGCTAAGAATAAATCCTAAGTATTTTGATATTAGTAATGATAATTACACACCGTTTGGTTTAATTTGAATGAGCCAAAGAATAAATAGTTTTTGGGGAAGTAGGTATGGGAAACTAGAGAACAATGATACTCATGGTTAAGTGTTACTCACATTAACAAAGCAGTCATGGAAATGCAAGCGCAGTAAGGATGCTCCTATGCGTCTTTCACGAATAATTGCCTGCTTAACAACTGCCTCTATGATTGGCAATGCGTGAGGGCAAACTGTGTCATAATAATCAGGAGTCAGGGTTGCAAGGGTAGGGATCAGAAATGTTGACAAAGTGACCATAACAAGCACAAAGAAAGATTGGAGATGATGAGAATCCATTGTGTTATGCTTGTATGAGGTTTTGATCTAAGATTTTGCTATGTGAGTAACGTCTAGCTAGAGGGAGGATTTATATAGAAAGGAAGTATAGCAACTAGCCAACTAGCTCCTTGTTAATTTACTTGTCTGAATTTATCAACATAAATAATACTTGAGGTCATAATATGTACCATTGACCAAATTCCCATAAAAAGTACACAAACATTGCCCCAACGCTTACATATAGTCGTGATTAATTGTTATTGTAGTGTTTGGGTATATAATCAAGATACGCACGTGTTTTGATCACGCCACTAGCTAATAGCGAAAAGAATGTTAAAAAAATTTGAGTGATGAAATCTGTAATAAGTTGGTCCACCTCGAGTAACTGGTTGATGAAAGTAGGAATGTATTATTCTTTTTTGTGAGAAAAAAAAATTGAAATGTTTGTTGCAGGCCTTTTCGATAATAGCTGCTTACCAAAAAAAAGATAAGAGCTAATAGCTAATTCAAATTTAAAACCCTCTATTCTTTTATATATGCATGTTGAGAACGTTGTTGTCTAGATAACTACTTATGAATTGACCTTTATATATTCCAATGTTGTAGTAGGTGCATATTAGCCATTGTTAGCAATCTGGAGTTGAAAACTGAAACTATATTTAAAAATAATCAAAGTAAATCTTATCCTTTGTTATAAATAATTAAGTGAACCGCGTCATTTAAAAAAGAAAGAAAGTAAAACTTGTTAACAAAAAAGACGAAGAAAGAAAGTAAAACGAACGTGCTTTATTTAAAAAAAAAAAACTAATTCAATTCAAGCCGTCCTCAATTATAAAAAAAAAAAAAAATGACCTTTAAATAGTTATTCTCTTACAAAACCGTGAAAATCCGTTAATAAATACTTTGAGGGATTAAATTATGTCAAATTTATTTGAGAAGCAAATTAATACCTCTTTACGTAATTGAAGAATTAAAATGATTTCAATTTGAAGAATTATAAATTGATGTCACTTTATGCAAATTAGGTTCAATTCTTAAAAATTAGACGTGATATATTTTCGAGTCTGTATGCATGTAATTTTCATTTTAAGTTGGCTTGACTCAACCCAAAACAATGTCACATAATATTTAAAAACTTATAATTTTCATTTGTTTGTGACTCGCCCCGCACTCCAGATTAGTCTCACAGCTCAAAAAGTCAAAATTTGTGGGGATACCGGGGAGAGCTAATTAAATCGTCTCAAAGAGATAATTAGGGTTAAGCTTGTAAAGAACCTTGGGATACACCACCTCAAAGGGTGGGAGAGCCCAAGGCCTTATAAGCTCCGCATTAGTTGCTCATACAACCAATGTGAGACTATATATCAACACTTCCCCTCACGCGCCCGCCCGCCGCGCGCGCGCGCGCGCGCGCGCGCGCGCGCGCGCGCGCGCGCGCGCGCGCGCGCGCGCGCGCGCGCGCGCGCGCGCGCGCGCGCGCGCGCGCGCGCGCGCGCGCGCGCGCGCGCGCGCGCGCGCGCGCGCGCGCGCGCACGAAAGCCCATTGGGCTTGAAAATGGATAATGCAATAGGCCCAGCCTACCTGTGTTAAGAAAGAAATTCCACAAGAGAAAGTGGGGGACAGCGAGGCTCTGATACCATGTAAAGAACCTTGGGATACACCACCTCAAAAGGTGGGAGTGCCCAAGGCCTTATAAACTCCACATTAGTTGCTCATACAACCAATGTGGGACTATATATCTCAACAAAGCTAACTCCAAAAAAATTAACTTATAATTTTCATAAAAATTATTGATAAAATATATTACTTCTTTGTTGGCCTGGCACAGGGAGCTCATGACACAGAGGGACCATCATCAATAGGCTCGGTGAACAATGCTGATATTAAGTGAGTTTAGATATCACAATCCAGTCACACTACTAGAAAAGTCTCAATTTTCGACGGAAAAAATTTCGTCAAAATTAACCATGGCAATTTTGACAAAAAATATATTCTTTCGAAGTTTTCAACAGAAATTATATTCCGTCCAAAATTTTCGATGAAAAATGGATTCCATAAAAAATGTTATAAAAATACAAATCCTAAAACAAAGTATATTTATGAATTTTCGGGGGAAAACGAATTCCGTCGAAACCCCTTAGACAAACTAAATCAAAAAACAAATTGCATTCATGAATTTTTCGACGAAAATCAAATTCTGTCGCAGATTTTTGACAGAAATTGAATTCCGTCGAAAATTCTAATAAAAAAATAAATCAAAAAAGAAATTGTATTCATGAAGTTTTCGACGAAAATGAAATTTCGTCAAAAATTTTCAACGAAAAAAAAGAATTTAGTCGAAAAACCTTATAAAAAAAATTGTATTCATGAAATTTTCGATGGAAATCAAATTCCGTCGAAAATTTTAAGGTTACAATATATATACTTCTTGTACACCGCTAGCTGTATAAGTCTTTTTAATACTTAGCATAAAATTGTTATTGATTTTGTAGAGAGATATTAAAAAACTCTAAAATTTTGCGATGAAAATTATTTTTCGTCAAAAATATTTACATCAATTTTTTATGGAAATTCATTGATTTTTCGTCGAAAATCATTATAACAATTTTTGACGAAATTATTTTTCGTCAAATTTTTTTGACCGAATTTGTTTTCCGTCGAAAACCATTACAACAATTTTCGAAGAAATTCATTTATTTTCCGACAAAAATTGTTAATTTTCGTCGGAATTCCATTTATTTTTCGTCGAAATTTTCTGACGAAATTTATTTTCCGTAAAAAAACTTTACATTAGTTTTCGACGAAATTCATTAATTTTTCGTCCGAAACTTTTGATGGAATCTTTTTCTGTCAAAAACGATTACAACAATTTTCAACGAAATTCTATTTATTTTCCATCAAAAAAGTTTTACGGAATAAATTCCGTTGAAATCTTTTTACGGAATTTCTAATTTCTTCAAAAAATTTGTTATCAATGAAGAGAAATTCGACGACCTGAATTCTGTCGAAAATTTCAACCGAATTTTCATCATTTTTGACGGAAAAATTCCGTCAAAAAATGGACTTTTCTGGTATTGTCAAAGCCTTAAATGCATGGGTCTTTCTCCTTGTATGATGCATACTTAGTCCAAATCTTTACCAATGTGAGACTTAAAGCTCATTAATCAAATATTGATTTAAATATCGGACTGTCTTGCAAGTACACCCATATTTGTTTCAGCCAAATAAGATCATTCAGCATTATTCAGCTATCCCGCAGAATTATCCGCTCCTACATCTCGCACCAACAAATTATTCAAATTGTTATTAGACCAGGCTTAACTGTGTGTGATCAAGCCTAATATATATTGGATTAATCAAATAGTTAATCTGGATGCGCTATATTTCCTAAAAGGAAAAAAAATTAAAAATTTGTTCTAAGAATCTTATCGCAAGTTTTATAAAGTCTTTTTGAAATTGTTTTAGTTCCGGTTGAATTGCTTTATCTCTTCTTTAACATATCATTTCTATGCACAGATTTGGTCTTAAGACATTTTTGTAAATATTTTCTTTTAACAATTCAACACTAGTGGATTTATTTTTTTATTTATTTTTGGATAAAACCTAGTGGATTTATAACCCCCTCTCAGGTTATGTGTGGTATGATTGATTTTTATATATTGATTTTAGATCGATATCGACTTATCTCTCTTCAAATATACCAAGATTAGTAGATTACTGCTACAGTTATAACTCTTTCTTTAAGCCACACTAACAAATCTTTCACATGTAAACAATGCAAAAATTATATGCAGGTGAGGTAACTATCTATGACTTTGTTTTTGTCAGGGATCCTTACTTTTGCTGATGTAGTGTTCGGCAAAAAGAAAAATTATTTGAGACCAGCGGGTAGTTAGCATAGCTACATCGTTCAATTTTTTTTTAGGTAACTGTATGAACTTGCTAAGAATTATAAGGTAGTACACGGTATCTACTGTTCGATCTTGATATCAAATAAAAATGAGGAGAGATATTCTTACTATCAAAATCTTCTACTACCATTTCACTACCTATCTAATCACATTGGATCAACCTTTTTCCTTTTTTCAAAAACTTTTTAGCATTCTCTCTCTTTGATTCAATGGTGATTAGATAGGTAGTAAGTTAGTAGTAGAAAATTTTGGTAGTTAGAATATTCTTCCTCAATAAAAATTATATTAAATATTGTTTTTTAGATATATACATTGCTTTCACAATTTCCACCCCAATATGATGAAGGCTATTAAATGTTTTTCATGCTACATAATTAAATTATCATTATAAATAATTAATCATTGCTAAGAATTAATCATAATAAAGATATAATTAATCTTTCTAAAGAATGAGATGTAACGCATTAGAAATTGCTCAAAGCCTCCTTGGAGACATATACTGGGAGTGCGATCATTATTAAGAACTTGAGTAATATAAGTAATGCAATGGCATGAAATGAAAGCAACCTAGTAGTAATACTATAGATTACTTGGAGACCATCCATTATCCAATTAACTTCACACAGCATATAGCCAAATATATATATTTTTATTGAGTTGAAATAGAGCGAAAGGGACAGCTAATCTTCCAAGTAGTTGTTGGACAAGCAAAGCGAAAGTGCCCCCTAAATCGTTCTTATGTAATGATGTTAATTGTTGCGATATTATAGCAGTAAACTATTATTGTCTGAAAGGATTGTATCCTAACCGCATGGGAAGGCTGATTTGACTTGAGTGATTTCAACTCCCTTTTTCTTATATACAAAAAAAATTAGATTAACGGAGATTTTAATATAAGTTTAGGAAAAATCTCTAAATTTAACTCAACCTACGATTAACTGGGCGGAAGGTTGGATTGGACCAATTATGCCAATTTTCATTGGCCGAAATTTCATCCTTTAACTCTTCATTTGGAGAATAAATCTTTTGTGTTACTGTAGCACCTACATTCAGTGCATCCTACGAATAGAAATATTACACTTCATAGGAGAGAGAAAAAATGTGGCAGAGAAAATATAACTTTAACTGACATGTAACATTTTTATTCGTGAAATGTACTGAATCTTTGGTGTAGCAGTAACACTAAAAATTTATTCTTCATTTGTTTTGCAGCAGAGTTATTTATTAAAGGGATTGGTCAGTGTTTGTACCGCCCTCCTAGCAACGTTATTTTTTTTTTTAAATAAAATATTTGTTCGTCGTGCAATATAGTTTCCCTATTTCTTTTTTATTCTCCTTTTTTTTATAAAATACCTATATTTTTATATGTATTCACTAACTTTAAATACTAAATAATTAAAACTATTAATTAAAAATATTATTAATTACTAAAACAAGTAATCAAAAAATGTAATTAAAAAATCACTAATTACTAGAATTAGTATTACTAAAGATTTATAATTTAGTTATTGAAAATCAATTTTAGTAATTAGGAGTTAATAATTATTAATTTAAGTAATAATTGATTAATAATTATTAATTTTATCAATAAGACATTTGTAATTTAATTATTTGATATTAATAATAAAAATGAGTATTGAAAAGGAATGGGTCAACTAAATTACACCACATGACACAATTTGATTGGGCCCGTTTCATTTTATTTTTGTTAAATACCAAAAAGAGAGTTTAAAAAAAAAAATATCGAAGGGGGGTGGTGCGACATTGACCACCCGTTTGATAAATATTTCCTATCGCGAACTTAAATGGGGAATTATAGAATGAAATCACCCTTAAAAGTTAATCAGCCTCTACAGGATCGGAAGTCATAAGTCATTGTGACAATAAAAAGCGTTGATAGAAATTGATAAATGTCAATTTTGGAAGGATTTTAAGTGGATTTAAATTTTGAGAGTCAATTTTTGAGGAGAGTGAAAAAATTCAAATTCAAAATCGAATTAATTGGTCTGTTAAGAATTCGGATATCAATTGGTATCTGAAAAATAATAATAAACAATTTCTTTTAATTTTTTTTTTTTGGAAATACATAATGTAATACAAAATTACAAACTACACAAACCTTTTTTTTTTTCGGTAATCAACTACACAAACCCTTTACCACTATGGAAAATACTAATGACTTTAAAAATATTGTTCGGTTTTCTTTTAGTCAATGTATATAAATTATCTACATTGAGCTCAAAATGATATTATTTTGAGCAGAAATTAAGATATATTTGTAATTATAATTTATTTCAGGTTATAATAATTTTTCTCATTATAATTTTTTATTCTTTCAACCTAAAAGGACGTCGTTTTAAGAATGAATGTAGATATTTTAATCTTTCAAACTAAAACTATGTCGTTTTAGGAGTGAATGTGTAACAAACCCAATTGAGGTGGCAAGGCTACAAGAGAAACGGGCTCGCAGGCAGCCCAAATATTTGCAGGACTATGAGACCAATTAGAGGCTATAATGTAATAAGTGTCTTTTTATTCAGTAAGTATGTAAGGCCAGCTTGTTTAGGGCATACTTAGTAATGTTGGTAATGAGAAGTGGGTATCAAAAAGTTTATTATCCTCTCTCCAATCTTTCTTTCTCTCTCTACCTCTGATTCTTCTCTTCTGAATTTCTTCTTCTACCAATTCTAGAATTTATTGCTACATAATGTAGATAACTTATCTATATTCACCGTTAACTTGGGGTTCCAAATTGAAATGACTAAGATAAATCTAGTTTTGATCAACACAATTATGATACAAAATACATTTATCATATACAGTCAAAAAAAAAATTAATGAAATAAAGGAGCTTTATATGTTTGAATTAAGTTAATTACTTTTTCTTCTTCCTTCTTCTTTTCTCAGGGGGTGTTTTTGTAGGTGGAATTTTTTTTAGAATGCTAAAAAAGTGATAGATGGGATTCACAAATGACCATATTTGATATTAAATGGGGAAGATTTGCTTAGAAAAAAATTTTAATGGAAAAAATTTTGTAGTATAAAAATGAAGGAAAATGCCCACTTGCTAATACCACCTTGATGGTATTTTGATTTCCCTAACAAACTTAAACTTGTAGCAATTTCACATAAAATTTTCAAAGTAATATTTTGGCCTACCAATTTTATTTTATTTTTAACTTTTCCATAAAAATCACTTTCCCACATTTTTTACCATTTTTTGAGAAATTATATTTTCCTAATAAATTTTTTTTTCCTCTACCAAACATCTCTAAAAGTGTTTCTCATGCATAACCAGACTCAAGTGGGGTCTATTTTATTTTATTTTTAAGAAAAAGGCACTGGCACATTTTCCGATAAATGACAAGAGAAAAAAATTTCTCAAAAGAGTTATATTTTCCATAAATTTAGGGACGTTTGTTACAGGAGAATTTTTTTTAATCCGGGAAATAATTATTATTAAAATATAGTGGGAAGTAAATTTTACTAAAATGTTACTAAAAAGCTATTTGGTAAACCCATATTTTCACGAAAAAATTAAGTTAATTGTAATGAGTTTGTGTTTGGTTGGTTATGAAATATTAGTGGAATGTGATACTAAAATAACCTCAGCTTTACCAATTGATTCAAATCTTCTAACCAACGTTGAAATAGCTCTGGAACAGATCTGGAGACAAAATGAAATAGATCTGGAACTGAACCTTATTAACCACATATGAGAAGCAGATATGTACCAAATGCCAGCCACATTCGTTGAAATAGCTCATATAGTTCTTCATATCAACCGCTTCCTAGGTCCTGCATTAGACTTTGAACGACTAGCAGGGTTTGATGGTAGAGTCCTCTGCAGGTTGAAATATTAGAGGGAGTGTTGCTGCCATATTCACAAACTGAAGCCACCAACTCCAATTGTTCAAAGAGCCTACAATCAAAGAAAGTTGTTTTGGTCCACTTATTCACGGAAAAATTTTCACATGCCCGGGTAGCCAACTATTCCACATTTTCTTTGGGTTTCGTGCAAAACTAGTCGTACGAGTCTTAACACACAAAAGCTAAAACTGGGAGATTTGTTTATCTGGAAAACTTTCCCTTTTTTTGGTACCAAACATGGTATATTATGCTTCCCAATATTGATTTCCCGTGGAGCCAAATATAATCCACGTACCAAATAAGCCCTTATTGACTTGAATTTTTGGGTTGAGACACGAAACCTTCTTATGTTTCTTAGTCTTGTTCGTAATCTAACATGCCATGGGCTCCTTTGATTGACTAACTTTGATATCAAAGCCAATAATTTAACTGAAATAATTATTTAAAAATGGTGATTAGTGTATGAATTTCACATCAAACCATATTATAAAGTCACGGACCATATAAGTAAAAGGGTCAGGCAAACCACGCATCCTATATAATACCAAATTATAAAAATATGTCATGTTAATTACTGTGTAATTAAGAGGAGCATTTTGAATCTTAAGTTGGCATAAATTACAAATCTGCACCTTTGCTGTCCTAGTGTCCTTGACGACATGTTACCGTCAGAATAAACAGGAACGTCGAATTATTCTTTGTAGTTATATTTATTTCCGATACCATCCACGTGCTTATTAAGTATATGTGATTAATCATTGGTCTCAAGTTATATCTATTAAAAATTTGAGAGAGAAAGATTTACTTTTATTATGGTATTGCCCGACTAACCAGATTAATCGAATAATTGTCAATAAACAAATCTCCACATATATATATATATATATATATATATATATATATATATATATATATATATAGGCAGGATATTCTTACACCGGTATAAGAGTTAAAAGTCTTACCCTCAAAAAATCTTGAGCATTGATTCACTTGTATTCCATGGCTCACATTACTAAAATTAGAGCCCTTAGATATAAATGAGATCAATGATCAAGATTAAGAGTGTAACTTACACTGGTGTAAAATGATCCTAACCCATATATATATATAGAGGTAGGATCCATTGACACCAATGTCAAATTTCAAATTTGACACCTCATCTGATAGTCGTCAGATCAAAAAAGATCAATGTGTCACATGCTTGCAAATCAGAGTCGTTGATCTTTTTTAATCTGACGACTCTCAGATAAAGTGTCAAATTAATTTGACACTGGTGTTAAAGGATCCTACCTCATATGTCATATATATATATATATATATATATATATATATATATATATATATATATATGGGGCATGATATATTTACCATCAAAAAAGTTTACCACATTTACAACCAACCTAATCTCCCTTGATTTTCATCAATCTAATGGTTATAATTTATTAGGAATTAATAAATAACTAATAAATGCGATCCAATAAATTATAATTATTAGATTGATGGAAATCAACGGAGATTAGATTAATGTGGTAAAAATTTTCGGTGGTAAGTATATCTTTCCCCTGTGTGTGTGATTGGTTGATAGAAATTGGATAAGTAATTGGTTGATAGTAAAAAAATTTAGTAGTAAGATATTTCCTGTCATATATATATATATATATATATATATATATATATATATATATATATATATATAGTATGGATATGATCTTTTCACACTAAATTCTAAGTGTTGTACTACTAGAAAAGTCTCAATTTTCGACGAAAAATATTCCGTCGAAATTAAAGATAGAAATTTCGACGGAAAACGTATTTCATCGAAGTTTTTGATGGAAATAATATTCCGTCAAAACTTTTAATAAAAATATATGTTAAGACAAATTATATTTATGAACTTTTCGACGGAAATTATATTGAGAATTAATAATTAATTAATAAGTATGACCCAATAAAGGGTTCATTTTTTTCTGCGGTGACCTCAGATAATTTATTTGCAGTGAACCCAAAATGATGTTGTTTTGAGATGAAAATCAAAGTGTATTTGTAATTTTAATTTATTCCAGTATTATAATAGTAATTATCATTCTCATTTTTTAATCTTTCAACCCTAAAATGACGTTATTTTGGGGTGAATGCAGACACTGTAGAAACATTTTTCTACCCAATAAATTATAACTGTTAAATTCATGAAATTAAGGATTAAGATTTAAATTATAACTGTTAGATTCATGAAATTAAGTGCTAAGATTTGGTGTCAAATCTTTTAGCTAGTTTGATACCGGTATCAAAGGATTATGCCCGTACATATATTTAATAAGTGTTCATCTATTCACGTGTTTGTGTATTAATTAAAGTGACAAGTGAACTAGAGTTGCACACAAAACCGTAAATTAGTGGGTATTGAAGATGAGAAAAAACGTACGTGATTGTAAAGGATATCTAAAGTTGTGTCATTTTAAGTGAGAGAAAGAGATGGATCATGAGAAAGAGAGGAGGGATAAAAAAAAAAGTGTGGGTCTCATTTCCTTTGTGAGAGTGAAATGATATAAGTTATGTCATTTAAAAGGACAAATATTTTTCCCATTAATAATTGCATCCAAGAGGTAAAAGGTAAAACGTAATGTACAAAACTTCCAAACTTTTTTTTTTTTGTTAAAGGAGTCATCCATGGTAAAAATTTACATTATATGTTCATGTGAAAATTTTGTCTATCTATCTATTCACATATGTCAAATATGTGAGATCTAATTATCATTAACGAAATAAGAAATAAATATAAAAATTTCACATCACCCTCTCATATAAAATATTAACACGAGAGGATTTACTCCATGTGTTAAATGAGAAAGAAAGTATAATTATATGTCAAAGTATGGACGTGGATTTTACGCGTCATTATCTTTAAAAATTTTGCAATTTTGCAAAATGATGCGAATAGACGATTTTTTAGATTCAAATCCCTGGAAAAAAAAAGAAGCATATATATGTAAAGCTAATTCACTGAAAACAAACCATTCCTTTTGGGTTGAAAACAACATACACAATTAAATCTTAACAATTGAACCTAGATCTTAATAAACAATACACTGTCACACCGACGGTTAAAAGTTGACATGACAATCATGGTAATGATACTCGAAAGCTGTCATTGGTAGCTAAGATTTGAGTCTTTTTAATGAAAGAGTGGACTATCTTATTGAATAAAATTCCTAGGAGTAGCAACACCTGTGCGGATTGGATTGCGAAGAAGGCTTTGGATGATTCCTTTGGGCTCAAATCAATCTCCTCCCCTCACAGCGATCTGTTAAATCTTCTTGCTGCTGATCTTCTGGATCCGGGTCTGAATAAGGTGGCTACTAGGAGAAATCCAGGATGATGTTTGTTCCTGGCTTTCTGCTAGTGTTTAATGTTTTGTTTTCTGTTGTTTCTTGTTCTGTTTTTTTCCTTCCTTCTTGTTTGCTTTTCTTTTATTTTGTGGGGGCATTGCCCCTTGCTGTAACCAAAAAAAAAAAAGTTGACATGACTAGACATAGAATCATACAGTTTCTTAAACTTTCCCTGTATCCCTTTATTGTGGTCCATACTTGTAATTAACATGCAATCCTAATTGATCCTTCTGCAATTGCATCTGATCTCTCCCTGGTTCCCAGTAAGAGGCTTCATGTTACCCATCTTGATCATGGAAGTTTTAAAGTCTCTAGCAAAAGCTAATGGGCTCCTACCATATAACTGCACCAATTTATCACTTTGACTGCCTTGTCCCTTGAACAGTTCTTGATCAGAATGCAAGAGGCCCTTTTTCTGCATCAATGCTGTATAGTATGTAGTGTCAACTCTTGCAGGAGTGACATCCAATGGTTCTAAATTGTTATCTCCTCCACTTCGAGGGCATGTCTTCCTCAAAGATGCTGCAAAGTTGGGGTTTATGTTGGTTTCATTGTAAATCCTGTTCCGGTATGTAGTGCACCTGGCTAATCCAATGGTGTGAGCACCAGAGAGGACTACAAGGTCTTGCAAGTCCAATCCATGAGAATTGAAGTTAGAAATAAGCTGTGAGAAGCTGAAAGTTGGAGCAGGAAGATTGGAATTTGCAGCAGCCTTGCTTGCAGTCCTTGCATCTCTTCTTCCCAACAACACTTGGTACCAAAATTGTTGACCTCCCAACTGTTATAGTGACAGTAGAATTTTATGTAATTTTTCATATTTTTGCATATAACCAATTAGAACATGTGAGAAGGAGGTAACGTATCCTCTAATGTGACATAATCTTAATCATTTATGGATAAATCAATTACTATAATTCACTTTCTATTTTAGGGCTTTATTATTTTTGTTTCACTGCAGCGGAAAATAAGTTCTCTGCACCTGACTTATCCTATAAGTGGAGTCCACAAAATAGTGAAGAGATAAAAAAAAATTCAAGGCGGGACCCATCAAATATTGTGTCCACGAGAATAACCAACTTTATGCACGAAAAGGAAATGTTATTAAAACCGATCCGGTCATTGACCCGGTCGAGATACTAGGTCACTGGTTCAACTAATGAGTTACTGGTTCAATCGCATGACCCGGTAATTATATGCAATTTTATATTTATATTAAAAAATTATAAACATACTCAAATATCCAAAAAAATGATAAAAATTTCAAATATTTTACTATAAAAAATAATAAATCACATATTATTAGCCAATAAAGGATCAAACAAAAATATAATGATCGTGATACGGGACTTTAGGTTCAGAAAATGACATCTCTAACTATATATCAAATCAAAAAAAATTGGATAGTGCAAAATTGAGATAATATTAATGTTATAGGTACCAATAAATAATTTGAAAAAAAAAATTGGGACCGGGCCGTGTCACCGGTTAAACGACCGAGTCACCAATTTTCATGAAAATCGATCAAGTCGAACCAGGTCATAATGCATGGCCGGTCCGTTGTTTCAACCGGAACGGTTATATGACCGGTTTATCGGTTCCCGAGTCAACCCGGTCAGGTCGGTTAGAAAACAATTTCCCCCTGCTATTTTAATATATTCTTTTGTAAACTTTGATTTGTCTATAAATAACTTAGATTGTCTCATGTTACCTAATGTCATATGAGAGGATAATGAGATTTGTGTAACACTTACTATGGCTACAGAATCACGAGCTGCTATGGCTAGGATATCTGCACATGACACCACATGGTGTTTGCAAGCTTTGTCAACGGCTGCTTTGATTTCATCAACCACAGAAAAACCTCTAACTGAATTAATATTAGGAAATGCTGTCTTCTCCCCAATGAAGTTTTTGGTGTCATCTAGCAGAACTGATCCATCACAGCCCTGTTTCAAATATTCATATTTCAGTAAATTACATTATAATGGAAGAGACATGTTCATATGATCATGTGTATGTTATCTTGGTTCTTAACTAATGGCATTGGGAATAATTTTTAATATATAAGGAGAGGTTTTACTTAGACTATACCAATTAAATACTGTTATACATATCATTTTGCAGCTCGCAAGACATGATTAACTTTTTAGCTTTAGTTCAGTTTAACATTGAACGTCAATGAAAATTGAAATTTTACTAGAAGTTGTAATTACATTATATAGTTTTTATTAGAAACAATAATGGAAGCTAACAGCCATGAATTAGGTATATAGCATTTTCCTAGCAATTTAAAATGAGTATAATTCATTTCTCTAACGTGATTTTTGTCTGTCTGTGACTTGCATAAAATAATTAAGAGTTCAATTATTATATTGCTAGGCCACTGTATGGTACGTGTATGATGCGATAAGATAGAAAGTGGTTATATATATGAGCAATAATTGCAAAATTAGCATAATATATAAGGGATTGGTACGTTCAATCGGTATAAAGTCCCTTTCAATGTATGCATGCAATGAACTTAAAAAAAACATTTTCACTTTGACTAGAAGACGGGTTAGAGAGAGAATTCGAGAGGCAAAAATAGGGCCTTGTTTTAATTTTGTTTTCAAAAATAGTTTTTTAATTTTCAGAATAAAAAAAATTTGTTTGATAATGCCTACTTTGTAAAAATTATAAGTTTTTAGTTTTTAGAATCAAATTTAGGGAACATGTCTAAATTATTTTGTTTTGTGTTTTGATTTTTAACTTTCAAAACAAAACAGAAAATACATATTTTATTATCTATTTTACAAAACAATTTAAAAAAAAAAAAAAACAAAACACAATCAAACAGATCATATTTCCATATTCTGAGAAGTGAATACAGGAAAGTAGACTAGAGAAGGACTCTCAATTGTGTCTAATTGATTATAAAAGACTCTTTTGCACCTTTTCTTGTTAAGCTCAAAGCTACTTTTGAGCGGAAAAAAAAGTTAAAAATTATTTGATGATTATATAAAGTTGTTGTGATAGCTTTGAAGGAGAAAAGATAAAAATTTATTATTAGGATGAATTATTAAGATAAAGGATAAAATTTATAAATACAAATTTAAAATAACTGTAAAATAAATATGAGGAATAAAAAAATTTGGCATACATATTAAAAAAAGCTCATATCGGGAGTTTTTAGCTTTTAATTTTTTTTTTTATTATAAAAAAAAGCTCTATCTATAATAGCTTTTATAAAAAAACATGTTTGGTTAAGCTTCTACTCTTAAGGAGAAGAAAAGTTAAAAATAAGAAATCAAATTAAAGCATAATATTGAGTAAGCAATTTTTATACCATAGAATGATCAATATCACTTTAATTATTCCATTAAGAAATACATTTAAAATAAAAGACTATAATATCTCATGAAATTAATGTAAGCATTAAGAGTTGTTAATGTTTTAACTTACATTAACAAAGCAATCATGGAAATGCAAGCGCAGAAGAGATGCTCCAATGCGTTGCTCACGGATTATTGCTTGTTGAACGACTGACCTTATAACTGGCAATGCCTGAGGACATATTTTATCATAGAAATGTGGAGAGAGCTGTGCATTTGTAGGGATCAATAATGTGACCAAAGTAACCATAACAAGCACAATCAATGTTTGGATATGAGAAGAAGCCATATCTTGTTGTGCTTGCATGTGAGGCTTTCAGCTAAGATGTTGCTCTGTGAGCTACAACATAGTTTGTTTATATAGAGGGAAGGAACAAGGTAACCATTAGCCCTAGAGCCTCATTAGTCATTAGTCAATAGTGTCCTTAATTTATTTAATTATCAACACAATATTTTAGTTCATTACATGCCAAATGGTTTGCACCCGATACCATTGACCAATTAAGATTGAATGGAAGATATTGCATCAAATGGAAAGGAGGAAGCCACGTAGCCAATTCTCTTCAAAACAATTGCTTCAAATATAGTAGCAGACATCTCCTCTAACTTTTAGATAATGAACTTTTAGCATATTGTGGAACATTTCTATATAGCAAAAGAGCTGGCAGCCAAACCCAAGACCGATTTTTCTTCTGTCTTTATGTAAATATGTTTACGTAAAAATATTAAAATACTTTCATCAATTAGCTATTTTTTAATAATTATGAATGAATGCAAGACATGCCAATAATACAGTAGGTACAGGTCTTATTTAACAATAAAGTTAATAACATGGAACCAAATAGCATGTGTGATTATATCTTAATTGTTTTTCATTGATCTTTTTTTTTTTCCTGTTTTACTCTTAATAATTTGTTTGTTGGGGACAAAGGGAACTTGTTTTCTCGTGTAAAATTATAAATTAAATAGGATTGGCATAGAATATTATTGGAGAATGTAGCAACGATGGTAATAAAAAGACACTGAAGATGACGGGGTTATAGGATGGAAATGGAAATAGTGATAAAAGACGATGGTAGTAGAAGTGGTTAAAAGATGCCATGCAATAACGACAAGGTTGACGACGGCCATGGTGATCGGGAATTACCACCAACAACGCTGTCGGTGCTAACAACTTGCCAGAGTATATCTATAATAATAGCTTTTAGAGTATATAAGCAATAATAATAATAATAATAATAATAATAATAATAATAATAATAAGGGAAAACATTTTCTCATATGCCATAAGAATTCAACTCTCATGTTGTGACCCTTCGATTTGTGTGCAAAACTTTTCTTTTCTTTTTCTCTTTTTAATAAATGTGGGGTCCACCACTAATTGAGTCACAACATGAGAATTAAATTCTCATGCAACATGAGAAAATCAAATCCCTAATAAATAATAATAATAACTTTTGTTTTTGGTATTTAAAATTGTAATTCTTAAAAAAGTTGAGAATTGGATGTTTATAAGAAAAAATTGTTTTTTTTTTAATTCTATGGAATCATAATTCTAATTTTAATATGCCAGAAAATTGTAACTTTAAAGTTCAATCCAATTACAAAACTCAACTTCATGGGCTTAACAACACATTAGCGTATAGTATTCAAGCTTGCGTAATCTTATAGGAATCATGGGCCTAATTTAAGTAATGAAACCAAGCACATTGAACAACACTTGATCTAAAAGGTGGAGATAGTACTATAAATGCAACCAGCTTGTAATTGTTTTCTTAAAAGTTAATGCATTACTCTCCATATGCTTTTAACTTAATCCTGTGAAATAAGATTGAAGCATCATCTTCGCTGGTATCCATAATTTTCTTTTCTGCAATTTCAATCATAAAAATAATATTTTTCTTTTCACAGGATTAATCATCTTCGCTGAAATATAATAATATTTTTCTGCGATTTCAAGCACGAACTTAGGTGGCAAGTAAAATACTAAAATATATTTTCTTGGCATTGACTACCTAAACCCAGCTCGTCAATTAACTATACACAATTTATTATTGACTACACAAATTATGAACGGAAGTACGGAACTGCTAATATTCCCAACAGTTGTTGGACAAGCAATTGATTTTTTATGCGTTCTTAAAAGACTCAAGGTCATTAATTACAATAACAATGAAAGGTTAAGAGACAAAACCAGCTACCGGAATTACAAACAGGAAAGGCTTAGAGCCAAGACAAAATATCAATAACAAAGCTACACTACAAAGAGATTTGTTGACAAACTTAAGGAAAAATCTACTGCTAGGGTAGTGCCTGAAGAGCAGCAACTCTTTCAGCTACCAGTATCACAGTTATTTCTTCTGCACCCTAACAAAGATGTGAATTGGAAGAGTTGTTCCTTGATAGTAATCTGTCTGAACCCTGAAGCTAATCATAGTGATTCTCTGTCAACATAGTCAATTGAGGACCCCAGTATCAAGTTAAGTCCAACTTATTACCAAATCAACAAAGTCTATATCTCAGCAGTAGGTTAGAGATTAGACATGTTACGCAAACAAAGTTGAAGAATGGGTCTGGACTATCATCACCTAAGGCCTAATATTTCCATGAAATGGCAACAGAGAGTACAATTGTCAAAAGAGTACCATTGCCGTCATCAATAAAACCACCGTCAAAACGCCATAAAATAAATCAAGTAAAACCACATGTAACAAGCTGACTAGAAAACTTGGGTAAAAAATTAGCCAGTTGTTTTAATGACCCAAGTTTTATGTATTGTCTAATAGGAAAATCTCTGGTAAATTGTGTTGGTCAAATGAACACAAAAAGAACTCCAACCAATGCTTGGGTTGATGATTTTTGGTGTTACTCACTAGCACATGATTGGAAGTTGACCCAAATCTCTATCCCATGTGGTTAGAGTCATCTTATTAAACATGATGAACCAAACAAAACGATCATAAACTGAGATGGAAGGTGATTATGTATGAATTTATTTGGCAAGGAGAACATGTATAGAACTTAGGTGATGTACTTCTCCTGATCTTGAGCAAGAGAGTTTCACTTGTCCAGTTTTGGATAATTTCCCCATTGTTTTGGAGTATGGTAAGGTGAAATGGGGTCCCACTCATTTAGGTTTGAAAACAAGTGGCTTATTCACCGTTATACCTTTTGTTAAGGAAGTCTGGAATACAACTTCAATTGAGGGCTAGGTAGGTTTTAAATTCACCGGGAAATTAAAGATTCTCAAGGAAAAGATAAAAGAGTGAAATAAGTCTGCTATTGGTGATATCTGAGTTAGGAAAGAATGATTCCCTATATAGATTGGAAATAGGGGATAGTCTTACTGAGGATCGTAGTGTTAGGAGGCAGAGGAAGAGACTTGATTTAGAAGATGTTTTGCTCAGGAAAGAAACAAATCGGACACAAAAACATGAGGCTTCTTGGCCTAAGGATAGAGATGTTCAAAGTTATTTCTTAGAATGTTCTCTAGGAGATGAGGGAAAAGCTTAAACAAAAAAGTTGAAGCTTGAGGATTGTAGTGCCATTAGGGATATTGAGATCATTGTTTCTTAAAGGTTTTACTCTGACTTGTTTGTTGAGGATATCCCCAGTAAACCTTTAATTGAGGATTTAGATTGGTGTTTTATGTAGCATCCCTTTATACTTTCCCTCAATCTTTCGCATTCTAGTGGCTGTGGCTCAGAAATTGTTAGAATTATTGGCATCAAATTACTCAAAGTATGGTTTGTATCCACATGATTCGGATGCCAATTCCA